>CP025657.1:2779954-2884417 GCA_003576665.1 Ipomoea trifida
AAATAAATAAAAAGGATAGACAAAAATAACAATATACTAATAACCGAGTAATATAAAGTATGCATGTATAGAAGGAGAATCAGCGTATGGGGTAATTACCTGATATGTTGTTGGTGTTCATATTCAGCAGTTGCAGTGAAGACATGTTAAACATATGCGGTGGTAGCGAACCCGTTATGTGATTGTTTTCAATTTCTAATTCCTTCAAGTCATGGAGACAGCCAATTTCTTTAGGAACTCTTCCTGAAAAAAGAAATTATGGATTTTGAGACAGATGTGCAATACAAGTTCATTAAATATACTGGGGTGTTTGGTAAATAGCTGTTAGCTGATTGAGGTAGTGTGTTTAACAAGTTGATAGCATTAGCTGATTGTAAAAAAAGTATTTGGTAAATTAACTATTACATGATGCAAAGTTACTTTTCTCAAAAAGTTTATCAAAAAAGTTAGCTTTTTGAATTTTAACATTTTGGAGTAATAAGCCGTTACAAAAAGCTAATTAATCAAACAGTCATATTGATTGTTTAATAATGATCAAATAAATTAAAACGGGCTGATAAACTAACTATGTTACCAAATAGAGCTATTACAAGTAGGAAATCAATAAACTAACCTTTGCCACCCATTGGATCAATAATACAAGAAAACTCTCAAATAGAATAGCAATTGTGATAGCAAAGAATTAAGCATTGTGTCATACCTCTAAGGTTGTTACCGCCAACACGAAAGGACTCAAGACTCGTTAAGTTCCCAAACTCTTGTGGTATCGTTCCCTCAAAATAATTGTAGTTCAATCCCAAAGATATTAGTTTAAAACACATGGATAAACCTTTTGGCATCTCTCCACTTAAGAGGTTACTGGTTACTTCAAACTTTCTAATATTTATAAGATGAAGGCACAAATTTGGGGGAAGGGTACCAGATAAATAATTGCCTATCAATATCAAATTTTCCAAAGTAGAAAGGTTGAAGATGGTGGATGGGATAGAGCCACTGACTTGATTAAAACTCAAGTCTAAGGTTTCTAGCTTTGATAGGTTAAACAATGAAAGAGGGATAGAACCCCTAAAGTGATTTTGACCCAGGTTTAGTACTTGAAGATTGGATAGAATCCCAAACCAAGAAGAGATTTCTCCTGTGAGATTGTTGACACTGAAATCAAAGATTTTCAATCGACGCAAATGACTCAAGGAATCGGGCAAATTTCCAGTGAAATTATTGCCGCTTGCATTGAGAGAGACAAGAAAAGAGAGGTTCCCGAATTGTGAAGGAATCGTTCCAGAAAGCCCCATTTGAGAAATGTCTAAAGCAATCACTCGTATTCTACGAGTGCCACAAGTGACTCCAATCCAATCACACACAGAAGAAGCATTAGACCAGTTGGCTGTTATGATGTGATGAGACTGCAAGTTGATAATACTAGACTTCAACGCAAGAAGAGAGGATTCATCAGTAGCAATGTTCATGCCCGAGCTAGCTATTATTACGCAGAAAAGTAATAATAACACCATAGAAAAGAATGAAAAGCATAACTTCGTCATCGTATGTAAATTGAGAGTATCAGTGATGTGAAACACCCTCAGCGATGATCAGATATATACATGAGAGTATTACCAATAAGATAGTTTTTAATTAGGGAATGAGTTTTTAATTGAATGGGTAATCAAATTTTCAGTCATTATACTGTGGATCATGGTTCATAATGCATTGTAGACCATAGGTCATGGCTGATACTGTAGTTATGTTGAACTGATATTGCAGTTGTGTTGAATAGATACTGCAGTTGTATTGAAAGGGAATTACAGTTGCGCGGAACAGATGTCATTTCATCTGTCTGTAAATGCAATTGTGTTGAACTGATACTGCAGTTGTGTTGAACAGATATTGCAGTTGTGTTGAATGGATACTGCAGTTGTGTTAAACGGATGAGCGACCTCTGTTTTGCGTAACTGCAGTTTCCTTTCAACACAACTGCAGTATCTTTTCAACACAACTACAATATCTTTTCAACACAACTGGAGTATCAATCAGGACCACGGTCCACCATATAATTTGCGTCAAATTTCGTAGTTGTGTTTTAAAAAATTGTCAACCAAATACTAACTATGCTTAAACTCATGAACCAAATACTGTATTGAAAAGGTTCTATTATGACTTGTGTATGACCAAGTCTTGAGCCATTAGCTTTCAAGTTTCGACGTTTGCGTGGGGTAGGGATGATCACAGTTCGGTTTGAAACGTCCGGTTCGAACTGAACCAAGTACTGTACAAACCGAACCGGAACCTATATTATATATATATATATATATATATATATATATATATATATATATATATAGTATGCACACACACCCCGCGCACATTATATATTATATTATATACACAGTTACACACACACTGTCACAATGATATATAAAAAATAAAAGAAATAAAAAACCAAAGCATATTATATATAATTACTTACACCAAAAAAAAAAAGGGTTCCGGTTCAGGTTCCAGTTCCGGTTTGTGTAATCCCAGAACCGTGAACTGGCGGTTCGAAACCAGAATCGAACCGCGGTCACTCCTAGCGTGGGGCTCTGTGACCCGTCATCCAATCTAATTATAGCCGCCTGATCCCTACAACTTGGACGAGACAAGAGATTAATGTTTCTTTGTGCATACCGATAATTTGACCATGTCTCCTGAGTCGCTGAATTAACTATATGCTTTTGAAATATCTTTTTTGATTTTGTACTCAACCTATTGAAATACTAATTATGATTTTAATTCGCATTTCTAATATGTGAACACATGAACCAAATACACCCTAATAGTAGTGGGTTGAAATGGTTCGATTAAGACTTGTGTATTTTCTTCAAAAAAGCAAAAAAGTAAAAAAGCAAAAAAAGCAAAAAAGCAAAAAAGTAAAAAAGCAAAAATAAATAAAAAAAAGAAGACTTGTGTATGACAAAGTCTTGAGCCATTAGCTTTCAAGTTTCGACGAGTGCGTGGGGGGTCCGTCATCCCATCTGATCGATCAAAGGCGTCTTATCTCTACAACTTGGCCGTGCCTCTTGCGGCTTGTCAATGTTGTACATATGCATCAATAATTGAAATCTTGAATATTGTTTGGGCACTCGTAACATGTTGATAGAATTGTAAATATCCACCAACTTGAGACAAAAGATTAATGTTCGAAACTTGGTAGCACAATATGAGAATTATATGTGCTCAAATTGAGTGTCGATTCTTTGTGCGCACCGATAATTTGGCCATGTATGTCTCCTGAGTCGTTGAATTGCTGTAATTTACATTATCTTAAATGCTCAAAATAAGAACACAGTTGAATTTGTTAACGCATTTGGAGAACACCTCCTAATTTGCGGGGCCACGCCACCTATTTAAACATTAACCTTATTAAACAATTCTATAAAAAAAAGTTACACGTACAGTTTGAATTAATTCTAACAATTAAACAAACTGTAACGAACCTGAATTTTAACACAGCTTGTACTGATATTACTTGGAGCTGATTTCTCTGGATTGTACACCAATCTTTCTCTGTATTTGAAGTTTCTTCGCAGCACCTTTCTGACTGTATATATTTAATTGTGTCTCCGAAATTTCGATTTTTTTAAGGCAAATGAACCTATTTATAGTAAATGTCTTGCACTGGCAAATTATTGTGTGGACCATAGTCCACACAGCTATGTGGACCATAATCAAATGTACATTTTTAATGTACTAAATGTACATTATTTTTGTACTGAATGTACATTATTTTTATACTATAAAAATAATATATATTCAGTACATAAATAATGTACATCCACTGAATATAATATACATTATTTTTATATTAAAAGTACATTATTTTTATATTGAATGTGCATTATTTAATAGTATGGTCCACACAATAATGATTGGTTTCCATGAATTTCGTACGCATAAGCCCACTTTCTCCATTTACATTCCATTCTTGCGCCACATGTCCATGTCTCTCATGAATTCCAAATTTCCTTTTCCCTTTGCATTCCACGTGTTTACATATTCAGATGCATACACCCACTAACTCTTTGTTTCCTTAATTCATGCATTAAATATACACACCTTTCACTTACATTTTACTTTACAAGATTGTGTTTGATTTTATGCCAATCCACTTTCATTCATACGTACTATGCATATGTACTATATATATATATAGTACGTATGAATGTACATTAAGTGTACATATGAATGTACATTAAGTGTACATATGTACACATTATGTATACTCATCAGACAAATTGAGAGCGGACTTGACGCCTAGTTGACTAGCCAACTAAAATTCGCCTAGGGCTGAAATTGCCTCGGCCTAAGGGCGCCTGAAGCTTACGCCCGCCTAAGCCGATTTTTTACAACAGTGAAAAATAAAAATACAAACATGTTTGTACATATAATTTTTTTTTTCAACCATGGTTGGTTATGATTTAAAGAAGTGTTTTTTTAGATGTCTCCATCCCAAAGTTCCTCCACAGATTTGTATGGTCCATTTCAATGAATGAAAACATCTCCTTTACATCCTCTACGCTGAGGTATTTGTTGGATCTTAGCAATTTATTCCTCTTCAAGTTCCCAATTAAAGATTTGAAGGTTTTGCTTCATCCTTTCGTGGTTAAAACTCCTTACAATTACACATGCCCCTTGTTCATATACCCATCTTAGTGCAACCTACATACATAGGATAGGACAAAGAAAATTAATATTTACCCCGAGACATAGCTCAGTGGTTGAAAGGTTGAGTGTCAATGCAACACTTTGAATACTGGAGATAAATTCCGCAATTTAACTCCTCTCATTAGACCTAAGACAGGGAGATGAGACCCCCTTAAACCTTTCACTCCCAATAAACAAATTGTTGGGCGTTGGCCGAATTCAACCCCTAGCTTCTCGATTCGAGACGTGGTATTGTGGCTGCACCTACTTATCCCCAATTGATTTTAATTTTAAGTAGGATATAACAACTAAATAACTAAAAAATTTCATGATTAAACATGTTTGACTTACTGCAATCACAGGATGGATAATGACCCACTAGGAATTAAGTAATTACCATCGCAGTGCTCTTGTGCTTAGCCATTGCAATATCTTTAAGTTGTGAGATCTCCAATAACCCAGGGTTGCCCCACAGGGCACCATTAGCTCCTAAAGGACTCCATGCACTAACATAAACTCCTTTTTCTCTACAAAACTCTAATAGTTTAGCTTGCTGCCATGCAACACTCATCTCCACCTGCCCAAAATACAGTATGAAAAAGGTATAAATTCAAATTGGACTTTCATATATTAGTATATTACTACATGTATCTTTGTTATACAAAGTGTTACATTTGACTGTATATATAATTTTGTCTAATCTACCAATGAATACTAAGAGCATCCCTAACAGTGATATTTTGGGAAGTTTTTCATAAGCAAAATTTTGGAGGTTTTTTTTTTTTTTTTTTTTGCCTTCACATAATAAGCTCCTTTCTTCTACACATGGTTTTTACTCTGCCAAAGTCTTCCAAAAAATCACAGGTATGGATGCTCTTAAAATAGAGTTAATCTATCATTTTGGTCCCCCAATTATTTCTCGACTGTTAATATAGTTTTTAATTTTCAATTGCAATCAATTTAATCCTCGAATTGTTTAAAATTTAATCAATTAAATCATTTCAGAGACCAAAATAATAGTGATTTCTACATTTTCAATATTTTGTCAATTTGGTCCTTGAAAGGGTTTAATTAGCGAAACTTTAAACAATTCGATGATCAAATTGGTTGAAATTAAATATTAGGGACTACATTGACAGTTGAGAAACAATTAAAAGACCAAAATATTGATTCTCCCCTTAGAATATATGCTTTTTTTTTTATTAGGGAGGTTTTTTTTTTTTGTGACGAGAGAACTCACAAGTCACAACTAGTATTCTAATTAATTGTCTGCATAGGCAGCTCAACAGGTCACACATGTAAAATTTATCACAAAAGACCAAGAATCAAGTCTCACCAACGGAAGTGTGAAACCTTATGCATAGTGGTCAAAAGTTTAGTTTCTATCGATTAGTAGAGTCACCATAAGACCTCTACTATCCTGTGGACTTACATGACGTGAGCAATATAATTCCGCCTTTTTGTTACTAGTGTTTAAATTATTTATTCAGAATAGAAGTATTAATTTTAATCAATGAAAGTATCACTAACTTCTAAAAATATCATAATTTTGACATGACCAGATACATACTATACCAATTAACACACTAAGTATGCATATACAAACAAACAAATTATCATAGTTCCAATTTAATTATAGCTTGACACTTGAAGATCAAATTTCACAATTCAAGATATCTAATTACAATAAAAATAAAATAAAATAAAATAAAATAAAAACTTTTGTAGTTCAACTTGACAAACATGTAAATATAGTGTTTTTTTTAAACAACAGCAAACAACTTCATTAACTCATAACAAGATTCGAAATACAACTTGGTGGGATGGAATCCCACTCAACAATGACAGGAAAAGAACTCGTAGCACGTACAAGCACATGACCTACGCGATTCGCTGACTTTTTAACATGACGAACTATAATGTTCCGACAATCACTAGCAAGTAAACGACAATGACTAATTAAATGACCAACATATGAAAAGCCTTGACAAGAAGAATTAAAATTGGTACAAAAATTCAAACAATCTGACTCAACTATCACATTAACAACATTACGACTCTTAAAGGCAAGTAAGAGCTTCCTTCACGGCCATAGTTTCAGTAAGATAAGGATCCCGTGAACAATTCAGATAACTTCTACACGCTGAGCCATGGTTGGTAACGATTTAGAGAATTGATTTTTTAGATGTCTCCATCCCATAATTCCTCCACAGATTTGTATGGACCATTGGAATGAACAAACTCAGCTCCTTTAAATCCTCTTCGCTGAGGTATTTGTTGAATCTTAGCAATTTCATCTTCTTCAAGTTCCCAATTAAAGATTTGAAGATTTTCTTTCATCCTTTCATTGTTAAAACTCGTCACAATTACTACACATGCTCCTTGTTGATATACCCACCTCAATGCAACCTATACATACATACGTACATGGGTTTTGAAGAATATATATAGAATAAGTAGTACTTAAACAAAACATGAAAAATATAGAAAAACAGTCACAAAATTGAAGGATATTATAAGAGAAAAATGTATAACGAGTCAAACAATTTAATGTCAAGTTTACAACCAGATAGCTAAAAAATTTCGTGATTAAACGTGTTTGACTTACTGCAATCACAGGATGGGTGATCCACTAGAAATTAAGCAATTACCTGTGCAGTGGTCTTGTGCTTAGCCATTGCAATATCTTTAAGTTGTGGGATCTCCAATAACTCAGGGTTGCCCCACGTGGCACCATTAGCTCCTAGAGGACTCCATGCACTAACATAAACTCCTTTTTCTCTACAAAACTCTAAGAGTTTAGATTGCTGCCATGCAACACTCATCTCCACCTGTCAAAATTATATTATCAAAAAAAGAGTTAATTCTATTTTTCTCTAGGTGTTCCTTCTTTAGGTGCGTAGGTTCTGTGCTTAAGGTGTGTTACTTATGCAGTTGAGAACTTGAGGTGCGTAAGTTTTGTGCTTAAGGTGCGTAGGTTTTGCGCTTAAGGTGCATGATTTTCCTTATTAAGGTGCGTCAGTTCTTCAGTTGAGAACTTAAGGTGCGTTTTTTTGTTGAAACTTAAAGATGCGTTGGTCTAAAACTTTAGGTGCGTGGTGGGGCGTATTTTTCTTCTTAAGGTGCATGTTTGTATCACTTAAGGTGCACCTTTTTTCTAAATTAAAGGCGTGCGATGTAAAGACTTAAGGTGCCCAATTTTAACACTTAAGGTGCGTGTTTCTAAGACTTAAGTGCGCCATTTTTAGATTGTGCTTCTTCCTTCTAGACACGCGCTTTTTGTTTTTCATTGATTTGAGTCATTGATCTAGATTTGATCAACAGCTTAGATGTAACCGCATGACTGCACCTAAGACTTTTTCCGTGCCTGAACCAATCCCTATATATATATATAATTGATGCAGAATATGCAAATTAATTAAGTAAATAATTACCAGATTAACCGCGGGAGGAATTGTAGCATTCTGAAGAAGTTGTGAAATCTTCTTTGAAGTAAAATTAGAAACACCAATAGACTTGGCCAAACCTAATTTGCAACAATTTTCCATTCCTTCCCATGTTCCTTTCATGTCAAAAGGAACAATATTTTCTGTTTTGAAGTGCAAGTCCTCAACACTATCCTTTGCTCTGAACGGAAGATGTATTAGATATAAATCCACATAATCTAGCCCCAGCCTCCTGTATTAAAAGAAAAATACAAATTATTACATATAAATCACGAGAAATATTTTTGATATATATAGGGTGTGTTTGGTTCATAGGTTTACATATTAAGAATGGGAATCAAAATCATACTCTCAGTGTTTTATTGACAACTTTTAAAAACACAACTATGAGTTTTGATTACCCATTTAATTAAAATTTTCATTCCCTAATTAAAAAAGAGTATCATTATATTCCATCTAATTGGTAATTTAATTTTTATGTTTGGATCAATACTTTTATATTTTTGTTTTGATTTTTTTTTCATATTGACACTTAATTTGGATGTCATTATATTAGGATCAATTGCCTTGATTGGATTGTGGTCAAGCTATTTATAACCTCCTCCTTCTTCTTCTTGGCTAAAGAAATAGGTTTATTTATTTATTTATTTGGATATAACAATTAATCACCTAAATGAAATAAATAATTCAATGTGCAAATAAATATACAACATTCAAATTAAATAAATTTTTTTTTTAAAAGCAAATGTTAGCACATCGGTTTTGGGCTAAAATTGACAATTCTAAACGAGTTGGGCCAAAATTCACTCAAGCCCAACCCACCTTAAAACGGGCTAAATGAACCCAACTCGTTGAGTTGAACCTATTTTTGACTAATAGTTATAACATGGACTCAGATCCACCTTATAAGATGGAATCATTACAATTTTAATTTACATACTGAATTGTAAATATTCAGCATGTAAAATGTGTATCAAGGTGGACCGATCGGATCCACATAATAATTTACCACTTTTGACAATTCTATATAAATTCAATAATGTTTCCTGGCCTAATGGGGTCAAAAGGGCACCCATGGGCCCAACTTCGCATTTAATAATTTTTGACTCCATTATATATTTTATTATGTTCGTTGTCTATTTTCCTAATTGGGTCAAAAGGTCCGCCTTGTAAAGTAAGTCTGAATAGTCTAAATATATACGGAGTATAATTTAATACTAAATGATCACAATTTTTATATTGAATGTTCACAATTTATATATTGTATGTTCACAATTTTATATGTCAAAATGTTCACAATTTACATACTGAATGTTAACAATTTAAATTGTGTATTATAACCTGGGTTCACTTTACAAGGTGGAATCGGGTCCATTCCATGGCATAACAATTCTTCATCCCAAATACCCGGCTAATTTTGTGGTGAGCGCAAATTTTACTGTGGACTGCGGCCCACAATGAATTGTGGTTCATGCATCAAGACGACGACGTTTTGATTAATGAAAACAAACGGCTGAAACGGCTCCGTTCCGCGCTGTTAACTTTCATTTTATATACACTGCAGACTACAGTTACCTTTCAACACAACTATAGTTACTTTTGGATATAAGTAAAGTTTTGTTCGACATTATATACTTAGATATGTGAAACTATTATTCAGTTTTCTTTCAACACAACTACAATATCATTTCGATATAACTACAGTTTCATTTAATAATATACACTCAAATATGTGAAACTGTTATTCAGTTTTATTTTATATACATTGCAGTTTCTTTTCAACACAACTACAGTTTTATTTCGATATAACTACAATTTCATTTAATAATATAATATAAAAATAAATGTGAGACAGTATCTTCCGAGATGAATTGTCGGAGTAACCTTTAAGGAGCTCCGTTAAGACTTACGGCGGCCGTTTCTTTTACTTAATGAAACTACAACGTTTTGTGACCATGGTCCAGGTAATCAGGTATAATGACTATGTGGTGTGTTTATTATTAAAAAAATATAATTAATCAAAAAGTAATTTGAAGGGAGTAGAAAAAAAAAAATTTGAAAGGAAATTTACCCAAGCGATCTCTTGAGGGCAGGAACAACAAGATGATGTTCAGTCTCTGTGCACCACAGCTTAGTAGTGATGAAAAGCTCATCACGGCTCGCAACAACTCCACGCTCGACGGCGGCGGCTACGGCCCGGCCCAGGGCCTCCTCGGAGCCGTACACGACGGCGGTGTCGAAGTGACGGTAGCCCATCTCTATGGCGCGAATAAGGGTTGATGTCAACTGGTCCGGATTTTGAGGTGAGGAAGAACAAGTTCCCAGGGCTAAAAGGGGCATATGGTGACCGGAATTAAGCTTTGCCTTTGGGACTTGAATCACTTCCTCCATGTCTCTGTTTTTGGGTTTTGGTCTGATTTCTGCTTAAACTGAGAGGCATAAGAAACTCTTGTCTTCTCTTATGCTGCAGATGGAGCTTTAAACTATGCGCATGCGACCTATAATGGCTTGCCGTTTGCGTGTCCAATCAACTATATATGTGCTTCTTCTTTTTATTGGTTAGTGATTTAATGATAAAGATGAAATGTCAGCATTTTTATTAGTAAATGATATATATATATATATATATATATATATATATATATAGGCACGCCCTGGTATGTGCCCAAGTCAGGCGGCCGGCAGTGTTGCAAAAATCCCGCATAAGCATCGATTAATCGACGTCTAGGCGCTAACCGGCCGCCTAGCGTATCACCATAATCGGTGGTCTAGGCGGCCGACTAGACTGCTAGGCCGCCTAGACACCTATTAGATCACCTAGTCGGCCGGTTAACTATTATTTCCTTCCTTTTTAAATGGATTATTTCACTCAAAACAACGTTGGGAACGAAACAACCCTAAATTGTTCAAACTCTAGATATTTTTTAAGTTAATATTTAATATTAACTAATAAAATATTAAGTAGTTTATAATTATCAAGTCTTAAAAAATTAAAAAATTTTAAAAAATTAAAAATAATATAAAAATATACATGAGCCCCTAGAGATTTTTCCCCGACGAGGGCGGCGGCACGACCAACCGCAACCCCATGCGACTGAGCACACCGCTGGCTCACGGGAGGGCGCAGCCTGCACGCCTGTGGCGCCTTTGCCCCGGGTGATGGCCGCGCCCTCTAGCGCCCTACATCCTGCCCCATCGTCCTGTGTTGCACCGCCTCCCCCCAACCTTGCACGGCCTCCCCACTAGGCACTGCCTTGCAATGCTTTGCACCTCTCTCTCTTGGGCCTTACTCCAATTTAATTAATTAATTAATTAGCAAGCCAAATTCCCAATAACCCCATCAATATACATATACAAACAAGAAAATTATCATAGTTCCCATTTAATTATTGCGTGACACTTGAAGATAAGAGTTCACAATTCAAGATATCTTATTACAGTACCAAAAAATAAAACAAAATAAAATAAAAACTATTGTAGTTCAACTTGACAAACATATATGTAAATGTAGTGTTCTTCCATGGTTGGTAACAATTTAGAGAATTGATATTTTAGATGTCTCCATCCCACAATTCCTCCACAGATTTGTATGGACCATTGGAATGAACAAACTCAGCTCCTTTAAATCCTCTTCGCTGAGGTATTTGTTGAATCTTAGCAATTTCATCTTCTTCAAGTTTCCAATTAAAGATTTGAAGATTTTGTTTCATCCTTTCATTGTTAAAACTCTTCACAATTACACATGCTCCTTGTTGATATACCCACCTCAATGCAACCTATACATGCATACGTACATGGGTTTTTAAAGCATATAGAATAAGTAGTACTTAAACAAAACATGAAAAATATAGGAAAACAGTCACAAAATTAGATACATTAAATTTTTAATAATTCTAGCACATTTTACTTTAGAAATACACTCGTAGACCACGTAGGCAATATCTACCTAGTACTAGACCATTATTTTTTGCAATGCACTAGGTGCTAGGCACTAGCCAGCCGCCTAGCGTATAATCATAATCGGTAGTCTAGGCGGCCGAGTAGGTGCCAACTAGGTCGCCTAGTCGTTCGATTAACTATTGTTCCCTCTTTTTTTTTTTTTAAAAAAAAAAAGGTTATTTTGTCTAAAACGACATTGTTTTTGAGCGAAAAACCCTATATTGTTCAAACACCTGATATTTTTTAGTTACTATTTAATAGTTTAGTATTAACTATTAAAGTATTAAATAGTTTATAATTATCAAATCTTAAAAAATATAAAAAAAAAATAATTTAAACAATTTTTTAAAAAATAAAAAACATACACGTGCGCCCACGGACGCCTGAGGAGTACCTAGCGATTTTTTCAACCATGAATTTTTTATAGATAACTATTAGTATCTAATGGTGTCCTAGCCAATTAATAATCATCGTTATTAAATTTTTAAAACCTTTATCAATATAATGAGATTTGATTAACACAAGCCAAGCTATATAACAACTAATTAAACCATCTTTTAAACAACCTATTGACACAGAGAGACATGCATATATACACGTGTGTTCACACAGTTAAAGAACAAAATTATTAATTATAAAGAAAGTCTATGGGTGTGAGAAGAAATTAAAGAATTACCTGTGCAGTGGTTTTGTGTTTGGCCATGGCAATATCCTTAAGTTGTGGGATATCCAATAAGCCAGGGTTTCCCCACGGGGCATCATTATTCCCCAGAGGACTCCATGCACTAACTTGAATTCCTTTTTCTCTACAAAACTCTAAGAGTTTAGATTGCTGCCATAAAACACTCATCTCCACCTGTCAAAATGATATTATCAAAAAAGAGTTCATTATATTTTTGCCGTAAATTTATAAGTGACATATTAGTCGCCTTCTAACCTTCTCCGACAGTGGAGAAGGCGACCAGTTGGTATTTATGCACCAATGTACAATACAGCACCACACCTAAGAGTGTATTTCTGAATACTTTGTGGTACATTTATGCGTACCTAACAGCGAGTGATCGCATCAGAAATACTGTCCGCACGGAAACCTAACATTATATATATATAATTGATGAATATGCAAATTAATTAAGTAAATAATTACCTGATTAACCGCCGGAGGAATGGTAGCATTCTGAAGAAGTTGTGAAATCTTTTTTGGAGTAAAATTAGAAACACCAATAGACTTGGCCAAACCTAATTTGCAACAATTTTCCATTCCTTCCCATGTCCCTTTTATATCAAAAGCAACAATATTTTCTGTTTTGAAGTCCAAGCCCTCAATACTATCCTTTACTCTGAACGGAAGATGTATCAGATATAAATCCACATAATCTAGTCCCAACCTCCTGTATTAAAACAAAAATACAAATTATTACATATAAATCACCATAAATATTTTCGATATAATGCTTTTTTTTTTAATCATTTTGTGCACTTGTACTGTATTATATATTGCTAAAAAAGACATACAAAATACGATGGAGATAGTATAAATATTTTAGGAGATTCTATATTGCCAATTGCCATAAGCATTCAAAATAATTCAATGTGCAAATAAATATACAACATTTAAGCCAAACACATTGTGGTCTAGTGGCATCCGTTATCTTGGTTTACCCTCCCACATGGATGATGAGAGTGAGTTTGAGCCTCAGTGGAGTCAACTGTTGACTCTTTGTGCTTTAGTAGGTTGAAAAAGTAGCTAAAAAAACTAGCAAATGTTCGGCATCGATTTTAGACTAAAATTGACATCCCTAGGTGGAGAAAGCATGAGTCGAGTTATATGGGTTCACTCCCCAGCTAAGTGAGTTGGGCAAAAATTTACTCAAGCCCAACCCACCTTAAAACGGGCTAAATAGACCCAACTCACTAAGTTGAACCCATTTTTGACCAGTTGTTATATCATGGACCAGGGTGTACAGTGCACGACATTGAATTGTGTATTTTTAGTATTGAAATTGTGAACTTTCAGAATGTAAAATTATGTTTCTATGTCAAAACACATAAGAACTGCACTAAATTTTATAAAGATTAAATTGTGTAGTTTTAGTATTGGAATTGACTGCAATATTTGAAAAGAACTTGTGAATATAAAACAAGGTAATCAATTACATGTGTTAACATTGTGTGTTCGTACTTTGTCGTATACAAATTGTAATTTTAAAAAGGTAAATTGTGAACATTAGCCGTATAGGTCCATTTTAAATCGTGGACGCGGGTCCGCAAAATAATTTGCCAAAAGGGCACCCGTGGGGCCAACATCGCAATTATTATTATTATTATTATTATTATTATTATTATTTTGGATTTTGGATTATATTAAGATATTCTCTACATGACACAGGGCAGTGAAATGCTGAAACATAAATTAATTATCTAAAATAATATAATTAATCGAAAACTAATTTGCAGGGAATAGAAAAAAAAAATTGAAAGGAAATTTACCCAAGCGATCTCTTGAGGGCAGGAACAACAAGATCATGATCAGTCTCTGTGCACCACAGCTTAGTAGTGATGAAAAGCTCATCACGGCTCGCAACAAGTCCACGCTCGACAGCGGCGGCGACGGCCCGGCCCAGGGCCTCCTCGGAGCCGTACACGACGGCGGTGTCGAAGTGACGGTACCCCATCTCTATGGCGCGAATAAGGGTTGATGTCAACTGGTCTGGATCTTGAGGTGAGGTAGAAGAAGTTCCCATGGCTAAAAGGGGCATTTGGTGACCGGAATTAAGCGTTGCTTTTGGGATTTGAATCACTTCCTCCATGTCTCTGGTTTTGGGTTTTGGTATGATTTCTGCCTGAATTGAAGGGGGGATAAGAAACTCTGATCTTCTGCGGGAGATGGGGCTTTAAACTATGCGCATGCAACCTTTAATGGTTTGCGGGTCAAATCAATATACTATAGATGTGCTCTTTTTATTGGTTAGTAATCTTTTAATGATAAAGATGAATATATATATATATATATATATATATGTCACACTTGTGTGAGACCGTCTCACGGATCCTTATTCGTGAGACGAGTCGTGTCGGGTCAAAGCACCATGCAACTGTCATACTTGTATGTGCAAATGTCATACTTATATGCTTAAATATAACACTAATCAATAATACAATTTTTGTTACTTATAAGAGAAAAAGTAACACATTTTTCATAATAAGTAATGTTGACAAGTGCCCCTTACTTATAAGGGCAAATATAATACTTTTAAGGAAAAATGTAATACTTTTAAATCGAAATGTAAAAGTATTGTATTTTCCCTTAAAAGTATTACATTTACCGTAACAAAAATTTTATTCCTGATTAGTATTATATTTGAGCATATAAGTATGACATTTGTGCATAGAAGTGTTACATTTGCATCTGTACCCGACCCGACCCGACCCGTCTCATGGTGAGACGGTCTCACACAAGTTTTTGCCTATATATATATATATATGGTCATGTTTAGGTGTGGTCGCAAAAGACACACCACTTGGTATGAAAATATACACCACACAGTGTTCAGAAATGCACAATTAGAAACAGATGAGCTATGAGGTGTTTTTATGCATTTTCATTGTGGTGCACATTTCGTAACATTAAATGGTGCATTTCTTAACATTGAGTTATGTAAACCGCACGGCCGCACAGGAAGGCGCTGCTACATTTGAACAGACTTCTATATATATATATATATATATATATATATATATATATATATATATATATATAGTCTGTTTCTGGTGTGAATTATTGCTATCAGTGAAAAAATGCCCATTTTAGTCTATTAGTTATACCTATATTGTAGACTCAGTTTATGAATTTTTCCTATACACAGTTTTCCTTTAATTATGTTGAAAGTATCATTTTCAATCCATTACTTAAAGATTTTGTTAAGATTAACAATTTATTTTGAATTTTTAAATTATTAAATGACACATTGGTATTTTGTAAATTTTTTCCAAATTTCATCTATGAATCTTCATATATACTCTACTCTTATCACAAAACTATTGCTAAATATTTATTTAATTTGATTGTGGAAGAATCTGAGAAGTAAAAATGACAAGAATCGGGAAGATGTAGTGCATCTTCCAAAAAAGGAGACTAACGTAAAAAACCTCAAAATCAATTTAAATTTAAGAAGCAAAATTTGAATTTATTATTTAACAATTTCAAACTTTTGTTTGACTTGGCGATGAAGACTTTTAAGTACTGCGCGTCTGCGCCACTCAAAGTTTACAAATTCCAACAAAATAGGATGCTGACATTTTGTTCTATTTTATTTATCTAACTTACTATTTATTTGTCAAATTAATTATTTTTTTGTTTATTTTCTTTATAATTTTTTTAACTTATTTTTTAATTTAATTTTTTTATGTTTAATAGTAATTTTAGTGTAATTCTTAAATATATAAATTTTGTATATTAATATTAAACATAGTATTATGAAAATTTGAATTAAAAATAGTTTCAGTCAAGCATCGTTAACCGAACCAGACACATAAAATGGGACGGAGGGAGTAGTTCATAACAGATAATTGATTATGTTAGCGTACTACTAATAATTAATTGTATTAATTATTTTGACCAGCGGATAGTATTAATTTTTTACACAAAAAAAAGTATTTGATGAATTAGTTATTTACTATCCATTAATAACATGTAAAATGGTTTTAAAAGACATGAATCTATTATTTATTTATTGATTATATATAGTTAACTTATTCTTCACTTATTTTTAGTTTTATTTTAGATATATATCAATATTAAAATATGTTGTTGGTGTTATTATTATTATTATTATTATTATTATTATTATTATTATTAAAATTATTTTGTCGATATTATAAAGGTAAATTAGACTTAAAAAAAAAAAAAACAAAATCTGTTAAAACAAAAAAGCTATCCGAAGTAACTTTTCCATTTAAAAAATATTACTTCGAATCCAAAAATCTACTCCCACTAAGCTAGTATTCAATTTTTATTGGAGAAAAAAAAAAAAGAATTAATAATAATCATCCCCCACCCCCCTCCCCAGCAATTTACTAAATAGTCTCATAAACATGCAACAAATTCGTTCTCTACATTATAGGTATTTGGTTTGAGCCCTGAGAATAAAGCTATTTTAAAGCTCATAAATGTGGTTTTTTTTACCACCATTAAAAGCCTACTCAACACAAATGAGAATGTAGCCATCTTAAAACTCATAAAAGATTAGTTTCGGCATGTGGTTGCTAGTCGACTAACTTATGACACATATAGTCTGACAAAAAAAAAAAAGGATAAGGGTAAAATAAGCTCTTTAACATTTTGGAATAACACAACCAAACCCTCAAACTCAAAAATAAAAAATAAAAAATTATTATCATGTTATGTGAATTTGTGAAACCAGCACACCCTTGAGATGTGAGATTGGACGGTCAAGATCTAAGGAGTAGTGCAGACGTGCAGTGGTGCAAT
The DNA here is from genome assembly GCA_003576665.1 of Ipomoea trifida. Lineage (NCBI taxonomy): Eukaryota > Viridiplantae > Streptophyta > Magnoliopsida > Solanales > Convolvulaceae > Ipomoea > Ipomoea trifida. The sequence goes on from CP025657.1 coordinate 2,797,511, forward strand.
GATGTATATTTAATACGTCAAAATTATTATAAACCACAAGATCGAGTAAGATCAACATGTCTAATGTTACATTAGTTCACATGGCAGCATTAGTTCACATTTGAGGATACGGCGTCGATTTTTTAACAATTGTATAGTTGGGGATAAAATTGAATAAGTTTAAAATTTGAGGACCAAAATTATAAAATTTTAATAGTCGAGGGACCAAATCGTGTATTGTATAATTAACTTTGATTCAACAGATTTGCTATGTTTTAAAGAATTGCAAAGTTCAAACAACCAGAACAAGTATATAAAAATCAGCTTTTATTATGAAGTGGCCTATTAGCTCAGTTGGTTAGAGCGTCGTGCTAATAACGTGAAGGTTGCAGGTTTGAGACCTGCATGGGCCATTATTTTACTTCTAAAAATAACATAGAAAAAATTCCTGATAAGCAGTTCATCCCGGACGGGCCTAATATACTACACTACCTATCGGCTATCAATGGGCCGGGCCGGCTCCATTTTAGTGGCAAATTATTGTGTGGACCATGATTATAAGTTACATTATTTTTATACTTTTGTACTGAAGGTACATTATTTTATAGTCCTATAAAATAATGTCCTTCAGTACAAAAATAATGTACCCTAAAATAACGTACCTTCTGTACAAAAATAATGTACCTTCAGTATAAAAATAATGCACCTTATATTCATGGTCCACACAGCTATGTGGACCATGGTCCATGCAATAATGATTGATTTTAGTGTCATGGATTCACGGATTCACCCCACCACATAATAAAACAGTAGGCCCTAAATGTGGTTTTCCAGCCATTATACAAGCGTAAATTTGCATAAAAAAGACGTCGGTTTGATTAATAAAAACAAACGGCGCCGTTAACTTTCATTTTAAGGTCATTCCGCTCCGTTTACTTTCATTCCCTTTCAACACAAATGCAGCTCCCTTTGAACATAACTACAGTTCATTTCGAGAATAACTACAGCTTTATTCGACATTATACACTCAAATATGTGAAAATGTTATGTTGTTTCCTTTCAACACACCTACAGTTTATTTTATAATACACTGCAGCTTCCTTTCAACACAACTACAATATCATTTCGATATAACTACAACTTCATTGGACAGTATATATACACTCAAATATGTGAAACTAATATTCAGTTTCATTTTATATACACTACGGTTTCTTTTCAACACAACTACAGTTTCATTTCATCAGTTTTATTTTATATACACTACGGTTTCCTTTCAAAACAACAACAGTTTCATTTCGATATAACTACAGTTTCATTTGATAATATAAAAATAAATATGAGACAGTATCTTTTGAGATGAACTGTAGTATCTTTACGGAGCTCTGTTAAAACTTATGGCACCCGTTTCTTTTATTTAATGAATATATGCAAATACAAACAAACAAAAGACAAGCTACGTAAGCTTGGGTGCTATATATTGACCTCTCTTGTAAGTTTAATATTTTTTGCGTAATGATAATATTAATTTCGTTGATTCCAATATGATTAAAACTTGCATGAAAATTGTTATTAACTTTTGTCCAAGTAAGAAGTGTATAATATGGTGTTTAAGTCGAGAACCTAACTCCACCACAAAAGTTAGGTCATGCATGGGGTAGCCATTTCCGCATTTGGATGGGGTTCACTCAAGACTTTAGCTTTCTTCTAGGTAGTCCTTTCCCACCACACTCCGGCCTCTTAATAATAGCACCAAATGATGCGGCACTCAAGCCAAAACCCTAACTCCACAACAAAAGCTAGCTCATGATGAATGGAGGTTTGGCCAAGTTTAAATACCACTCTACACTCTCTTGTAGAGCCGATATGAGATCATATCAGTGTATGTAATAACTGTTTAACAGTTAAAAAAATGTTTTTCAAGATTTTAAAAAGGTTGCTAAGGACCTTGTGGTCCAGTGGCATCAAATCCTTCCCTTTATATGGGAGGTGGTGGGTTCGAGTCTCAGTGAAGTCAATACTGACTCTTGTGCTTCAATAGGTTGAGAAAGTAGTTATGAACAAATATTTCAACAATATTGATCGAGGTTCAATTTAACAAACAACAAGATAAATATAAAATTATTCTTCTTCCAATAATCAGTTATTGATTATGATTTAAAGATGCCATTTTTCAGATGTCTCCATCCCAGAGTTCCTCTACTGACTTGTATGGTCCATTTGGATGAACGAAAATATCTGCCCTACATCCTCTGCGCTGTGGTATTTGTTGAATCTTGCCAATTTCTTCTTCTCCAAGTTCCCAATTGAAGATTTGAAGGTTTTGTTTCATCCTTTCTTTGTTAAAACTCTTTACAATTGGACATGCTCCTTGTTCATATATCCACCTCAATGCAACCTATATACATAGGTTTTGAATAAAGTACTACTTAAACAAAGGAATAAAAAATCAGTACTATCAAAGCGAGTCGGGCCAATCCCTCGATAGCCTAATTTTTTGCGGGCTTTTGCAGGCAGGCCCGCCAGGCTTACGGGCTAGGGTATCCCTAGCCCGTCCCAGTCGGGTTAGTGGGCCCGTGGACTTTTTGTAAAATATATTTTTTTTTGAAAGCATATATATATATACATATATAGGGTATGTCCCATGGGCTCGCGAGCTAACCCACGAAGGTCGTGGGCCAGACTCGTTACTCCTAATCCGCCCCATCGCGGGGTAGGTGCAAGTCGGCCCACGGGCTTTGACTCACTTTGACAGTCCTAATGAAAAAATTGCATTTGTACGGTTGTACCATCCAAAATATACAAACAAGTGAATTGAAGCAAGAATTGAAAGAGTTACCTGTGCAGTGGTCTTGTGGTTAGTCATTGCAACATCCTTAAGTTGTGGGATCTCCAATAACCCAGGGTTGCCCCATGGGGCATCATTAGCTCCCAGAGGACTCCATGCACTAACTTGAATTCCTTTTTCTCTACAAAAGTCTAAGAGTTTAGATTGCTGCCATGCAACACTCATCTCCACCTGTCAAAATTGTAGTATCAAAAAGATTAAAGTATAAACTAGAATGGAATTACATGTATCTTCAATATATGAAGTATTATATTTGACCATATATAAAAAATTCAATCATATCACATATGAAGATTAAAAAGATGATTTGGGGATTATAGATTCCTTAACTTATAAGAGTTAATATCATCAAATAAAATATATTTAACAAAATTCCTAATATATATATACACATACCTGATTAACTGCAGGAGGAATGGTAGCATTCTGGAGAAGCTGTAAAATCTTTGTTGATGTGAAATTAGAGACACCAATAGACTTAGCCAAACCTAAGTTGCAACACTCTTCCATTCCTTCCCATGTCCCTTTCATATCAAAAGGAACAACATTTTCTGTTTTGAACTTTGCATCTTCTATAGAATCTTTCAATCTTAGTGGCCAATGTATTAGATATAAATCCACATAATCTAGCCCCAACCTCCTACAAGAAAAATAAAAATAAAAGTTAAATATATAAAAAGAAAACTGTAATTTATGCCCTTCACAAATCCTGAATTATTAGTAATGTAAATGTTGTTATATTACTCCAATGATTTTACTAAACAAAAATAGTAAAAGCAAAAGAAAAACAGCTGTTGCAAAAATCAGTCTAGGCGCCCACCTAAGCGCTAGGGGCCATTAGACCGTGGCGATTTCCCTCCTAAGCTCCCGCCTAGCACCAAATTCGACCGTCTCAGCCGCCTAGCACCAAATTCGGCCGTCTCAGCCGCCTAGCACCTAACTTGGTCGAGTTAACTCGTCCATTTTGATCGAATTAACAGTACACTCACAAACCTGCACAGTTTTTTTTATTAGTTAGCGCATAGGCGCCTACCTAGGCTGTCTAAGCGCTCCTCTATCGCCCCGTAGCCCTTACTGCAACCATGAGAAAAATAGGTAGGGATGAAATATTACCCCAATGATCTCCGAAGGGCTGGAACGACAAGATGACGCTCAGTCTCTGAGCACGCTAGTTTGGTAGTGATGAAAAGTTTGTCGCGGCTCGCAACAAGTCCACGCTGGAGCGCTGCGGCTACGGCACGGCCCACGGCCTCCTCGGAGCCGTAGACGGCGGCGGTGTCGAAGTGACGGTAGCCCATCTCTATGGCCTGAATAAAGATGGATGTCAACTGGTCCGGGTCTGGAAGCGAGGAAGACGCAGTTCCCATGGCTAAAAGGGGCATTTGGTGACCGGAATTAAGCTTCGCCTTTGGGACTTTAATCACTTCCTCCATGTCTCTGGTTTTCGTTTTGGTATGCTCTTATCTTCTTCCTAATCTGATTTAGATAAGTATGAGGCCGTTATTTTGTGGATATATATATATTGACAGTACAATGTGAATATATATATTCATTCATAGTACTATGAATATATATATATATATATATATATATATATATATATATATATATATATATATATATATATATTTAAGAAGGGTCTCCATTCGTGAGACGGGTCGGATTGGGTCGAAACACCATGCAAATGTATGCTCAAATATAATACTAATCAAGAATACAAATTTTGTTACGAGAAAAAATATTACATTTTTCATAATAAGTAATGTTGACATGTGTCCCTTACTTATAACGGAAAATATAATACTTTTGAGGGAAAATGTATCACTTTTAAATCGAAATGTAAAAGTATTGTATTTTCCCTTAAAAGTATTACATTTACCCTTATAAGTAGCAAAAATTTTATTCCCGATTACTATTACATTTGAGCATATAAGTATGACATTTGTGCGTATAAGTACTACATTTTCATCTTGACCCGACCCGACCCGAACCTTCTCACGGTGAGACGATCTCACACAAGTTTTTGCCATTTAAGAAATAGGGCGGGTTCGCGGGCTAACCCGTACGTGCTGCCGGTTTTAGCGGGTTAGGCCCGTTAGGTCCGTTATTTTGCAGGTCATGTTTTTTTTTTTTGTAGTCTTAATCTCATCGCGGGGCGGGTGCGGGCTTCGATCCACTTTGACGGTACTAAATTTATATTTATTGAATTAAGTATTTTCTTTCAAAAAAATAACACATTATATTTATTGAAGTATATATATATATGTATCCAGGAGGCCAAATTAAGGACAGTGCAAAGTCATCCCTAGAATGTTTGTAATTCTTTTGCAAAAGAAGGGACAAAATAAACAAAGTTAAAATCTTCATGGTTTTTATTTTATTTCTGGTTGATGTGTTCTAATTCTGATCTGAGGGATAAAGCAAGTGTTTCTATAGGCCACCAGTCTTGGCTCCTCTAGAGGAATTGGGTAACTGTCATTGTCTTCTTTTTCGTTTTTTTCCCCTTTTTTTGTCGCTGGGATATTCAAAGCCCAAAAATTGATCAGATGATGAAAATTTATTATGTATAAAGTTTACATGCAATGTGAAAACTGAGTATTGACTACTCGCAATTTATCTTCTCTAACGCTCTTAACATGAGTTCTGGAAGCTTAGAAATTAAAATTAACATAGCGTGAGCTGGAAAGCATGTATTTAAAAAAAAAAGATATGATTTTTGTTGAAATTGGTTTCACTTTGCTTTCACAACGTAACCACTTTCTGTTCATGATGGAGAGATTGATGTAACATTGATTTTTTATTTTTATTTTTTTTTGTATTTGTTGTAACATTAAAAAAAAAAAAAAGAAGTATTTTGATCCATTCTAAGAATCACTATTTCTCTTGTGCACGGATTGAAAATAATTAGAATGGTTATTTGTAGGGCTTGGCATAGGCGCCCAGCTGAACTGGTCAGAAAGGAATTGAAATTTCATGGGACATTAATAATGTGAGAATTTAAATTTCAGTGTTTGGTTTGTAGGAATATAATTATTGTTAATTTAAATTCTAATGTTTGGTATACATGGGATTACGGGAATTGAAAGATATATATAGTATAAAGTCCAAAATGTCGATACTTATTATATATCATCATCATCATAATTATTAGGCAAATACGCTATACCTATACAAAATATAAATTTTATTGTTGAAAACAAACAGACCAAATTCAAATTTTACTTTTGAAAATTTATGTAATGTGCGCTATAAATAAACCATAGAATTGAATTGAAAGCAATAAAATAGATGAGTTTTGAGAAAACATATTTGATTAACGTTGGCTTACTGATTAACGTTCTGTGTTTAGAATACAAGAAGAAAACACGCTATGATAGAGATGGAGATGTCATTACATCAATTTTAGGACAAGAAAAGGGTAATTTAGTCTCAAAGTTATCTCCTTTTTTTTTTCTTCCTAAAAACCATAGAATTAAAATATAAGGGGGTCATAGGATTCCTTTTTTTTGGGGAAGTGGGTCATAGGATTCTAATTCCATGAAAATGAGGGAATTGCAATTTTCTCCGACTAAACGAAAGAATTTGTTTGACATTAGAATTAGGTGGAAATGGAATTGTAATTCCCGCCATCCAAACCCACCGTAAATATTTCTAGATGAATATAATCTAAATACGACGATGCACAAATTAAATTAGACTATTAGATTACATTGACTAAATAATTCAAGGAAATTGCGAGTTTGGTCCATGAGTTATAATGGTAGTGGCGACTCAGTCCCTGACTTATGACCACATCCATTTTTAGTCCCTCAGTTATGACTAAAAAATTTATGGATCCGTCCCTCTATATATATATATATATATATATATATATATATATAATACAGTTCCCATGCGGTTGAGCGGTTAAATCTGAACCATTAATCTTACTTAAATTAAACGTTCAGGATTAACAAAATTAAAAAAAAAAAAATATGGTGGCAATTTGGTACTTTTTGCATTTAGGTCAATTTAAGGTGAGTGATTTTCCTCTTTAAGATACACGGTTTTTGTGTTTAAGGTGCATGATTTTTGTGCTTAAGGTGCGTGAGTTTTGTGCTTAATGTGAGTAATTGTTGAAACTTAAGGTGCGTCAACTTGGAGCTAAGGTGCGCGATTTTTCTTTTTAAGGTGCGTGAGTTGTTGAAATGTAAGGTTCTTAAGGTGCGTAGTTTGTGTGCTTAAATTGCGTGGTGTGTGTACTTAAGGTGTGTCACTTTAATGCTTAAGGTGTGTCATTTTAATGCTTAAGGTGTGTGGTTTGTGTACTTAAGGTGCGCCATTTTAATGTTTAAGGTGCGTGGTTTGTGGCCAATGTAGGACCAACCGACCAATAAGAGTTCTTTTTTCCCTTCAATTAGGCTTTTCGCTCCGTTTGATAAAAAAAAATTGTTATTAATAGACCCTAACTCCACCACAGAAGTTAGGTCATGCACCACTTAGTCCTTTTCCCCTTTGAATGGCTTTACTCCAGACTTTAGGTAGTCATTTCCCATCACACTCCGCCCTCAAATGATACGACACTCAGGCCAAAACTCTAACTCCACCACAAAAGCTAGCCCATAAGTAAAGATCGATTTGGTCCAAGTTTAAGTACCACTCCATAATCTCTTGTAGAGCCAATATGAGATTATATCAAAATAAGCCGTAACTGTTTGACAATTACAAAATGTTTCTCAAGATTTTAATAAGGTTGTATTTAAAAACATTAAAAGAGAATATAGTAATAAATAAACTCCATAAACTCTTGTAGGCTTGTCGCCTAGCCAATACATGCGACATTCGAAGAAGAAAATTAACAACATTATTGTGGTTCAATTTAACAAACAACAAGATAAATATAAAATTATTCTTCTTCCAATAATCATTATTGATTATGATTTAAAGATGCCATTTTTCAGATGTCTCCATCCCAGAGTTCCTCTACTGACTTGTATGGTCCATTTGGATGAACAAAAGTATTTGCTCTACATCCTCTGCGCTGTGGTATTTGTTGAATCTTGCCAATTTCTTCTTCTCCAAGTTCCCAATTGAAGATTTGAAGGTTTTGTTTCATCCTTTCTTTGTTAAAACTCTTTACAATTGGACATGCTCCTTGTTCATATATCCACCTCAATGCAACCTATATACATAGGTTTTGAATAAAGTACTAATTAAACAAAGGAATAAAAAATCAATATTGTCAAAGCGGGTCGGCCCGATCCAACGCGGGCCTAAGTTTTTGCAGGCTGACCCTCCAGGTCTACGGGCTAGGATTTATGCAACTCTAGTCCGTCCCATTATGGTTGGCGGGCCCCGCAAACTTTGGGTTGGGCCTAATTTTTTGTGGGTTTTTGCGGGCTGGCCTTCCAGGTCTACAGGCTAGGATTTATGCAACCCTAGTCCGTCCCATTATGGTTGGCGGGTCCCGCAAACTTTATATATATATATAGTGCCTGGCCTGTAGCCTGCGCAAGCTAACCCACACGGGTCGCGGGCCAGACCCGTTAGTCTTAATCCGCCCCACTGGAGACAAGTGTTGGCCGGTCCACGGACTTCGACCCACTTTGGCAGTACTAATAAAAGGATTACAACTGTACAGTCCAAAATATACAAACAAGTGAAGCAAGAATTGAAAGAATTACCTGTGCAGTGGTCTTGTGCTTAGTCATTGCAACATCCTTAAGTTGTGGGATCTCCAATAACCCAGGGTTGCCCCATGGGGCATCATTAGCTCCCAGAGGACTCCATGCACTAACTTGAATTCCTTTTTCTCTACAAAACTCTAATGGCATGTTTGGTTCATGGAATTGGTTAGGAATGGAATAGCATTCCTTGGAATGACCTATTCCATTGTTTGTTTTGTTCATTTAATCATGGGAATGGCATTCCAAGGAATGAGCTATTACCTTTGCAAAGGGAATAGCCATTCCTTGGGGGGGCTATGGTATTAGCTATTCCCATGCTCTTGGGAATAGCTTTTACATGATAAATACCAAAAATACCCTTTGTACATTATTTAATATTTATATTTAATAAATATAATGTATTATATAAATGTATATATTTAATTAATTATAATTTTTACATATCAATAAATAAATAAATAAATAAATAAATAAATAAATAAATAAATATATATATATATATATATATATATATATATATATATATATAAACACACAAAATAATAATAATAATAATAATAATTATTATTATTATTATTATTATTATAATTATTATGCATACATACACACATGTGTATTTGTTAAACCTATTTTTTTAGGCTTACTATTCTAAAATTCATCGCATCGCAACTTTCTCTCTATCATCGCACATATCTCCTTCCGCCATTGCACATACCTATATATAGCCTAATTCATCATTTTAGCATGGAAAGCATAACCAATATAAAAATAATCTCCTTGTAGTTTTACTGGAAGGCGTGAGAATGAAATCCAATTTCATCACTTTATATAGCCTCTTCAAATAACCATTCTGTCTAAATATATGCTGATGCTTTCCCATAAATTAATCCTGACCATGTGTTCAAAAAGCAGCCTACAAACTTGCTCAACCAACTTGAAAAATTGCTAATAAACACGGTCCAAGCTAGACTAAAAAAAAAAATAGTACTACGTTGTAATAATAATAATAATAATAATAATAATAATAATAATAATAATAATAATAATAATAATAATAATAATAATAATAATAATAATAATAATAATAATAATAATAATAATAATAATAATAATAATAATAATAATAAATTTTGTACAAGGGCATTTATGTCTTTTACATATATATTCCATTTCTATTCCGTTAACCAACCAAACGCTGGAATACAATTCCTAAGTCTATTCCTTCCGCGAACCAAACGCTGAAATACAATTCATATTCTATTCCTTACCTATTCCATTCCTTATGGAATAGCATTCCTATTCCCTTAAAATTCATTCCGTGAACCAAACGTGCTGTAAGAGTTTTGATTGCTGCCATGCAACACTCATCTCCACCTATCAAAATTATAGTATCAAAAAAGTATAAACTAGAATAGAATTACATGTATCTTCAATATATAAAGTATTATATTTGACCATATATAAAAAAATTCAATCAAATATAAAGATTAAAAAAAGATGATTTGGGAATTATAGATTCCTTAACTTATAAGAGTTAATATCATCAAAATATATTTAACAAAATTCCTAATCTATACACACACATAAACATACCTGATTAACTGCAGGAGGAATGGTAGCATTCTGGAGAAGCTGTAAAATCTTTGTTGATGTGAAATTAGAGACACCAATAGACTTAGCCAAACCTAAGTTGCAACACTCTTCCATTCCTTCCCATGTCCCTTTCATATCAAAAGGAACAACATTTTCTGTTTTGAACTTTGCATCCTCTATACAATCTTTCAATCTCAGCGGCCAATGTATTAGATATAAATCCACATAATCTAGCCCCAACCTCCTATATATAATATATATATATATATATATATATATATATATATATATATATATATATATATATATATATATAAATCATAAAGAAGTCTTTGATTAAAAGTTTAATAAGGTCAGAGATGATAGATTATTAAAAATATTGTAAGTGGTATATTTTAATTAAATTTGTCTCTCTCAACAAACAAATTTAAATACAAGTATAAATAAGAGCGAAGGATGCTAGAAGATACGTACTGAAATCTATAAATAACAAAAGAGAACAAGAGATAGATAAAATAATATTCCACTTCACAACTTTATAAATCAAGTTTTTTTTTTTTTTAGACTAATTAGTTAAGATTTTAACATAACACCTATGTATAATATTAAGAAGCTAAGTTAATTAACTTACCAAGTAATTTTAAAAGTTTATTAATTTCTCTAGATGTTTACCACCAACAACAACAATAATAGGACACTAAACTAAAAGTCAACTAACTTATGTTCATTATTTGAAAATGAATATAGTTTGCCATCAAAATTACAACCAATTTCCTCACACTTCTTTTTTTTTTTTTTTGAAAACAAAAACCACAAGAATTAATATTAAGCATCATCAATCAAATGTCGAATAAGAATAATAAGAAAACCAACTGCGAGGACCAAACTGTGAATTCGGTGGCAAGAGCATGAGCCAGCTTATTCTCTGATCTACTAACAAAAAAGACACAGAATCAAAGTATTGTTTTAGCCGTAAGCACTCACTAATCACACAACCTGCAATTTCCTCACACTTACCAATCATCGGCTCAAATGTCAAAATAACATTTTACTAAATAAAAATAGTAAAAGTTTGTTGTAACAGAATCAATAGTACTACAAAAAATAATAAAAGCAAAAGAAAAACAGGTAGGGATGAAATATTACCCCAACGATCTCCGAAGGGCTGGAACGACATGATGACGCTCAGTCTCCGAGCACCATAGTTTGGTAGTGATGAAAAGTTGGTCGCGGCTCGCAACAAGTCCACGCTGGACTGCTGCGGCTACGGCACGGCCCAGCGCCACCTCGGTGCCGTAGATGGCGGCGGTGTCGAAGTGACGGTACCCCATCTCTATGGCCTGAATAAAGATCGACGTCAACTGCTCCGCCTCTGGGAGCGAGGTAGACCCACTTCCCATGCCTAAAAGGGGCATTTGGTGACCGGAATTAAGCTTCGCCTTTGGGACTTTAATCACTTCCTCCATGTCTCTGATTTTAGTTAGTTTCTGCTCTTATCTTCTTCAGTTCTTGCCAAGGGCCTTGTGGTCCAGTGGCATCAAACCCTTCCCTGTCTCTTTGTTCTTCAGTAGGTTGAGAAAGTAGTTTATGAACAGATACTACACTGTGCTGTCTTTTTGTTCTTCAGTAGGTTGAGAAAGTAGTTTATGAACAGATACTACACTGTAATAGAGTCAGTAGCATTCAAAAAAAAAAATCTTCTTCGTTCTTCCTAAACTGATAATTATGAGGCTTTATATTATTGCTTAATGGGTATGAATATAATATATAATGCTACTTTAGAACAAGTCAAGTCAACTATGTGCTTCGATCTCTTTTATATATTGTTAGATTTTTTTAATCATATGTCAGCATTTTATTAATAAATTACATCTAAATAATAAACTAATTAAAAATATATTTATATAACACATTATATTTATTGAAGCATATATATAAACTAGTTTTACACGGGACTGATTTAATGTCAATGTTTGTATTTAAATAAATATTTTAAAGTCTATCAATACAAGATTATATTAGAGAAGTTCATTATAGTTGTCATTAAAATCAATGTTTGCACTTTTTAAAAAATAATTATCTAAATACTTATGGTTGGAATTTCTCTAAGTTTTGTTAATTCTGTTTTGGATAGGGTTGACATGTCTTGGTTTTTGTTGTTTGTTTGTTTGTTTTTGTTAGTAGTGTCTTATGTACAAATTAGGTTATGGGTGCTAGTTCGCAAAAAGACATATTTAAATTTAAAATAGGTCAGCAATATTATTGTTATTTTTGAGTGATTGTTGTTTCAGTTTCATAATTATATAATTATATTAGATTTAATTATTTAAATGTGTTGACTTTGTTGTAACAACAATTTTGTCCAATAAAAAAATAATATTACAATATTTGTAAAGTATACAATTACTGTATTATTATAGAAATATAGACAAAAATTATTAGTATCATAATAACCTAAGCCATTCCGAATAATCAAAAGAAAATTAATTAAAGGGAAAAAATTAACCTAGATTTAAATATAAAAAAATATTTTCAAAGTTTCTTATTTGTAAGCTTTGAAGCTCAACTTTGAATACTATGTATATAGTCAGAAACTAAATATGTGGATAAAAACAAATTAATTATTAACCTAGTTAGAATGACAGGGAATGCAACATCAGATTACATGAAAGATAAGCTAAGCTATTTACAGATAGAAGCTGAATAGGCTATAAAAACCCATCTCAATATATATATTAAACCACCTCACTCACTTATCATCCACTACATTCTACACAATCCAAAAGATGCTTTAGTGAAAAGCATGTTGTTACAGACTAAAATTTGATGTAATAATCTCAGGAATTTACATAGAAAAGCCCTTAGCTTAGCTTCCACAAAATATCTATCTGCCTCACCTTGCCCGTGGGGACTTTAGCAGTGGCGAGGCCGAGGGGGTGGGAGTCATGGGCGATCGGGGCTGCTTCAGGGGCGACATTCTAGGGTGGTTGGGAGTGCGTTGTTGCTGCTCCGGTTGCAAGAGTTTGGAGGACCCTTTCGGGGCTTGGAGATCCTCGAGTGCAGCCAAAACGTCGGACATGCACGGCCTGAGCTTAGGCTCGGGGCTTAAGCACTGCACTGCGAGGCTGGCGGCTGTGTATGCTGCTTTCTGAGGGTACTGTCCCCCGAGTTTGGTGTCCATTATACGAAATAGCCTCCGCTTGTCCCCTAAATAGGGTCTAGCCCAGTCCACGAGGTTCTGCTCCACGCCCACGTTTGTGTTATCAACTGCACGACGCCCCGACAATAGCTCGAGCAAAACAACTCCAAAGCTATATACATCGCTCTTTGCACTCAGGCGTCCTGTTAAATTGGGAGGCGAATTAGTCACAAACCTTAGTGCAATGAAATTTTAGACATTCTAAACACTAAAGTAAGTTGCAAAAATAACATGTTGGGCGGAGGCCCGTATAGGGCCAAGTCCAGCACCAGGTGGCTATATATGGGTATTGTTGGACGGAGAGGCCTGAAGAGCCAATTCCAGCACAATTGTGCCTTGCCTAACATAACACCATTATTAGTGGGCATATCGTTTTTAATAACATGGTCCTTGTACAGAAAGTACTACTAAAATCTGGTAAAAGTGGAAAGAAGAACTAACCTGTCGCTACATATTCTGGGGCAGCATAGCCATGCGTACCCATTACTTGAGTGGACACATGAGTACGATCGCCAGTAGGTCCAGCCTTGGCCAAACCGAAATCGGACAATTTTGCATTGAATTCCTGCATTTCCAGGAGTAATTCAACCTTATGAGCGCTTACGAAGATGGAGTTTTGAGTTTTAAGTTTTAACAAACAACTTAGGCTACACAGATGGAACTAAAAAGCTCGTCAGTTTATAAACTATACCGCATCTAGGAGAATATTTGAAGCCTTAAAATCCCGATATATAACTTGTTCTTTAGCGTCATGCAGGAAAGCAAGGCCCCTGGCAGCACCGATAGCAACTTTGATTCTCGTAGCCCAATTAAGAGGCTGTGGCCCTCCTGCGAAGCAAAGAAGAGACAACGGTTCAGCATCCAATTTAAAATCCAAAGCAATAGAAGATACATACTCGGTAATATTTAATCCAAGAAACAGCCGATTGAACAAGCAACATATACAATGAGTAAGAAACCTACAAAGACGGGGGCAACCCCAACCGAGTTAGTCCAGTTGTTGGCTGGGTAACCACAAGTTCCAAGTTCAACTCCCAGTGGGAGTGGCCTATTGGCCTTTTTGGTTTATGTCAGTCAGCTATAGACAACTTAGACTGGTTTATTTCCTTGTGGCCCTTTCCCGACTAAGGTCAGAAGGCGGGGTAGTGGCTACAGGTTTCCCCTATCACCCAAAAAAAAGAAACCTACAAAGAAATTTGAGCAAATTGAAATGACGGAGTTGTATAGTTGAAAATTTACTTCTAAACAGATGATTCTCCAAGCTGCCTTTAGGCATGAACTCATACACCAAAAGTCGATTTTCCCCTTCAGTGCAGTAACCAATAAGTTTAACCAGGTTCGGATGATGAAGTTGCCCGAGATAATTAACTTCAGTCTGCAAGGCATTGGCTATAAATTAAAAAGAACCCAAAAAAAAAAAAAAAAATTACCCATTAACAGAGGAGATCGAGATGAAGCATACCAGCCACTCCTTGTGACCTTGAAAACCTTCGGGCTTTAGCCTCTTGACAGCAACAACCATCCCAAATCCCGGCTTTGCAGCGCTAAGAGTATGCTCATCTATCCACCCTTTGAATACGTATCCAAACCCCCCCTCCCCAAGAAGACTGTCGGGTCTGAAGTTTCTGGTTGCATTCCTCAGTTCGTTAAATTGAAAGGCTTTAACATGAGGCGATAATAATATTTCGCTTTCAGAACGTGGAGTCGGGATGCTATCAACACTGCTTTTTCTACCATTTGACGGAATACTTATGGAGGAAGGGACAGAATAGCTGCTCGTTTTGCTGGCAACTCTCGCCACTTCAGCAGCTGGAAGAAGAAAAACAGAAACGAAAGCATTAGTTGTTTACTTAATTAATACAGTAGGGTTTTCTAGTGCTCGTCAATATGTACAATGTGTTATACCTAAAATTGAAGAAAAGCCAAGAACAGTGACCAAAATAGATTCAGATTCATGCAAACACTCATTAGGAAATGGGTAGAGAAAGTTAATCAATTTTCTTTCAGAATGCCAAATAAAGTAATAAACCAACGGTTTTTTATTGTGTGAAACAACATTTCTTATGGCTAAGAATTTCCAGGCTCAAGGGTTCAAATTAACACTAATGAACTCAACACTTCAAAATGAACTTTCCATCATCATTTAGTTGTTCACTCTTCACCCCACCTTCCCTTAATTCAAATAAAAACGGGTACAATATGAGAAGCAGAGTTAAAGAACTGTTCCGAAAATTGTGGTAACTCATCTCTATAAAGTAAAACAATGTGCTAAAGCTATAACTAGTCGTGGCTCTGAAACCACTTGTTAGGATCAATCGCTTACTGCTACACCAAAAGCTATAACTAATAGCTAAAGTGCAAATTCACTTCGAGAGGCAGGATGCTAGACTTGGTCCTTCAGACCTCCGCCCAACAATCCCCTAGTCACCTAGTGCTGGACTTGATCCTTCACCTGTCTCTGCCCAACAAACAAAAACTAGACAAGCCCTATAGAAAGATTATATAGTATGAATGAAAAGAGTGATTGAACTCAACAATTCATTCCAAGACCTTAGTACTTATTAATGGTGGGCAGAATCACAATGAAAGAAAAAGAGAGATATCCAAACACAAGCCCCATCTCTGAACCAAACCATCCAAATAGAACCCAGAATACATTAATTATTAACACAGACATCAAAATTTTAAAAATTGGCATAGTTCCACCAAGAAATTTCATCTTCTTCTAATTACAACCCAAACCCAGACCCTCTAACTGTTACTTTCAACCTCAAAAACCTCAACTTTAAGCCAATCAAGATCTCAACTCTATAGAGAAAAAAAACAGAAAAACAATTCAATTAACGCCAAGCATAGAGCAAAGCAAGTAATGCCATTAATAAATCTAAGTTCCTTTCGCCCAATTAAAAGGAAAAGAAGAATAAATTTGAGAGAGAGAGAGAGAGAGAGGGAGAAACGAGAAGTACCAGAGGGGGTGTGAGAGCTCAAAGTGGCATCAACTTTAGCAGAGGAACCAACGCAATTACCCATCAAGATAACAATAACACACCAACCAAGAAAAACCCAATTCTTGAAGAACCACAAAAATCTAGCAATAAATACGAAGGCCTCAAGAAAATAAGCATAAACTGAAACCTAGAAGAAAAGCTAGGTTCTTCTTGTAAACTGAGATGGAAAACAGAAGGGAGAAAGATAAGAGAGGAAACAATGGCCAAAAAGAAATGGAAGACTAGCTAGCTTCCTCTGGCCTTCCCTTACACATTTACTTTAAAAAATTTTCTTGTTTGGTTAAAGGGATAATGGAATAGAGGCAGAAAATGACAAAGGGGTGAGCTTTGTGAAAACGTGTTGGCAACCATAGGTGACCCATTTCTGCAGTTTTCACACGGCCACGTGAGATGTACCTCAAACCCAGGGGAATTTATCGCACTGACAAGTCAAACATGGCAACACCAGAAATTAACGGTTACACCTTTTTTTAGATAAATTATCTCAAGTCTAATTTTGTTGGATTTTTACTTTTTTAGAGTAATTCTAAGAGTAGGGTTTTTTGCAGGTCATATAGCCAAGGATGGTTAGGAGCGCAAATTATATCGTAGACCATGGTTCACAATGCATTGTGGACCATGATTATAACTGATACTGCAGTTGTGTTGAATGGATACTGCATTTGTTTTGAAAAGATACTGCAGTTGTGTTGAAAGGAAACTACTGTTGCACGGAACAAAGGCCGTTCATCGGTTCAATACAACTACAGTATCTGTTCAATACAACTGTAGTATCTTTTCAACACAACTGCAGTATCCGTTCAACACAACTGCAGTTCCAGGTGAATGACACGGCCTCTGTTCCGCACAACCGTTCCTTTTCAACACAACTGCAGTATCCTTTCAACACAACTACAATATCCTTTCAACACAACTACAATATCCTTTCAACATAACTACAGTATCAACCATGACCCATGGTCCACAATGCACTGTGGACAATGGTCCATGGTATAAGGACTGGGTTAGGAGAAGAAATAAAAAACATTGAAAAAAAAAAGATTTGGTCTTATGTTTTTTTATCCAATCTTTCACCTGAGAGTCAACTAAGTTAATTATAAGGATATATTTTTAATTTTTTTACTTATAAATTCTAATGACTATAAATATTACAGTAATAAATCGCTCTAATTACATAATTAATAGGCATATATATATTTTTTGAAATTAAAATGTTTTTAATTTATGTGATGTGAGGAAAAGACTCGCTATTACCCTAATATGACATCAGATTATATACTTAATTAATTTACTTTAGAAGATAAAAATATGGACATTTATAATAGATTGTTTAACAAATAGATTTAAAAAATTTACTTTAGAAGATAAAAATATGGACATTTATAATAGATTGTTTAACAAATAGATTTAAAAAATAGGCAATAATATATATACACCAAATTTTTTTTCTTATTGGCTTTCTATCAAATTTATAGTTAATCAACAATACCTGAAGTGCGATGGATTTGAACTCTCGACCTCTCTAAATGAGGGGAGTGCACGGTCACTCATGTCAACCAATTAAGCTGGTTAGTTTTTTTCTTTTAATACTACTGACTATGTTACAATGTAGTATCAATTAAATCATGTGCTCCATCCAACTAAAAGCCTAAGCTAATAGTTGGATTGCACATATATATTATATGCTCAACACGCCCCCTCACGTGTGCGGGCCGTTTGACTTTGGTGGGCTCCAAGCAACACGTGGACCGTAGTCTCTTTTTTTTTCGGATGGCGCGGAGATTCGAACCCATGACCTTTGCATGACTCTGATACCAAATTAAATCATGTGCTCCATCCAACTAAAAGCCTAAGCTAATAGTTGGATTGCACATTTATGTTTATATATTATATATGCTCAACAGTATCTGTTCATAGCAACTTTCTTAGCCTACTGAAGCACAAAGAGTCAACAGTTACCTCCATTGAGGTTCGAAGCCACTCCCATCATCCATGTGGGAGTGTAAACCGGGACACCGAGTGACACTAACATTATAAAACAGTTAATTTGAATAATATTTTCATCGAGAACTATTAATGATTTATCAAAATATAAATAGAAAAGTAAAGATATATCAGGTGAATGTATGTTTTGTTGCCCAAAGTCACAACTACTTGGAAAAGGATCTTTTTCATCACCATTTACCCCTCAATAAGTCAAGGCACATAGTTTCCCTTTTTCATTTCATGTTATTTTTATTTTCCATCTTTTTTTAATTGCAATATATATAAAAAAAAATAAAGATTCAATTATTAATGGTGGAAATTAAAGCAGCCTTAAAATTTCTAGCGTTCACATGTATCATGTTCTAGTGATTACGTAATCATATATTCGTGCATTGAACCTATCCATGAGTGAAAGTTACAGTTCGCCCATTATTTATATCGCCAATATCGTCACTTCCAAAAAGTAGGCAAGACTGGCAGGTTGACTTAAGCAGGTCTATAATATATTGATAGTTTTTTTTTTTTTTTTTTTTTTTTTTTTTTTTTTTTTTTGGATAGAAGAGAGAGCGCGTATAAGAGAAAAGGTTAAGTATGTTACAGTAATAAAAATTTTATGTTAGTACGCGTTTAACGTGTACCAACCACATTTAACGGGCACGTGTAATGCACGCACCCGCTAAGTGCTTAAATGATAACTAACACGGTTTTATCCTACCCTATAAGTTTGTCTTTTTATTATTAATTTTCTTCGTTTTTCTCTGTTTTATATTTGGCACAAAAAATAAAACGTGTCGATCAAATATTAATCGTTAAGGAACTATTTTAAAAAAAATTTCATCGCATGTACTTTTATTATTATTGGGTGACAAATGAAATATGTACTCACTACTTGAGGATATGCATTAGAGGGCTCAATCAAGAAGACATTTGTAAGAACTGAACTTGTTACAATTATGTATGAGAATCACGCTCCATCTACTTGATAAATAATCCTTTTTGGAGTGTATTTATTATTATTTTATAAAGACTTATTGGCATAAAAAAAAACTAAACATTTGCACTTTAAGACAATTATATCTAAACCTTTAGAATGGGGTGCTTTTATGTTTTGTGATAATTATATAAAATTTTGTATAATAATTATATTAAAACCTTTAAAACTTGGCAAAGTAATACGGAGTATCAAATATTTATATTTTGTAACAATTATAATTTTCAATGCAAGAAGAAATTCCAATCAAACTAGGATTTCTTTGAGTTTGCATATAAATTACAATTTTTTAAAAATAAAAATATCAAAATATATACTCAAATTTATACACCGTAACCAAGGAAAATGCTAGTTTCTCTAATTTTGTCACTCACAAATCAACCATTCCATGATGTGGTAAAATCTTAAACATTAATTTTTCTTTTTCAATTTTAATTTAATTCTATTAATTTCTAGGATTGTGCTATATCAATGGAATGGTGGTTTGTGACTGGTAAAATTAAGAGCGTGTACAACATATAAATCTATAACAAAAAATGGAATTAACTCTTTTTATAAATATTTATTGTGTAATATTTGAATTATTATTATATAAAGAGTTATGCCATTTGGAGTCCTCCGAGTATGGTGATTTTATCACGTTTAGTTCTAAACTTTGAAATTGACCACCCATGGTCATTTGACATTCAAATTGTTACCATCTGTGGTATTTCAACTATCAAAATTTAACCACACATAATCCTTCTAGAAGGACCACGGTACGACATATTAAATTTTGAAAGTTAAAGAATTATGCGTGATTAACTTGAAGCATGGATAAACAATTTAAAATTTTAGAACTATACAATAATGCGCAAGTAGACCTAATATTTTTCAGCATGCGCAAGGACA
The DNA here is from genome assembly GCA_003576665.1 of Ipomoea trifida. NCBI lineage: Eukaryota > Viridiplantae > Streptophyta > Magnoliopsida > Solanales > Convolvulaceae > Ipomoea > Ipomoea trifida. The sequence continues at coordinate 2,817,672 of CP025657.1, forward strand.
TATTCACACGAGGTGTCATTCATTGGTGCTAAAAAGTCAAATTAATTTTGCCAAATTATTCTCGGGTTGACTAAAAAGCTTTCATTGTACGGACTAACTCATTGTTTACTTTTGTATGCTTTGGATGTGAAGTCAGCATATACGTTTATTTTACATCACACAAATTGTGAAAAGAAAAAACTTTTACTCGCTATTGTCACATATTTAATACTAAAATTTTTGATATGATTATATTTAAGTCTTATAATTTTATTAACATTGTCAACAGATCATTGGTTACGATTTTCATTAAAGTTACATATAATTATATAGCAAATATTTTACTATCTTATAATCCCCTCTTTCTGTTGAAATATTTTTCATAAACGATATAATAAATAATTAGTTGGTAGTTTTTTTTTCACGAAACGTAATTATTTTTTTATGTTATAGTATTTATTATGTCATTTATGAACTTTTAGAAAAAGTTATAAAATATTAATTCATTCATATGTTGTCAGTTGGTGGTAGCAAACTACGACAAACAAATACCTGGAGTATTTTGAAGTTATTGATCCACAAGGAAGTGAGGTATTAAGCACTAGCTACTAATTTATTCATGAGAAGTTATTCCCACGTCACGAGAAATGGCTCAATATAATCAAATAATAGTAAAATAAAGACAAGGCAAGCAAACTTTGAAATACAACAGAATGAAGAGTGAGATTTTTGGGGGTCATGTATTTAATCACCTAATGTCAATCTAAAGTGAAACAATTAATTTGGTCTTAAACAAGTGTGAAAGATTACATTTAAAATTAACATATGGAAGGGGATGGGTTCGAGCCTCAGTGGAGGCAATGCTGACTCTTTGTGCTTCAGTAGGTTGAGAAAGTAGTTATAAACAAATACTACATTGTAATAGAGTCAGTAGTATTCAAAAAACCAAAATGCCCTACCCTTAATTACAAGTATCAATAATATAAACCACAATTGCAACACAAGATATAAAACCCTTAATTACAAGTATCAATAATATAAACCACAATTGCAACACAAGATATAAAACTCAACCATATATATATATAACAAGGCGCATATGTTCATAAACACATTTTAACAAAAAAGAATCGCAAAGTAACTTTAGCCAACCATGGCTAATATTGTCTTCATAATACAAATATTAAGATTTAAGAAAAAAAAAAGTAAAAGAAAAGGGAAGAGATTATCCTGAATGATATTCTTCCTTACTTTTCCTTCGACTTTCAGAGTAACTTGAAGCTCCCAATCAATCTTCTCTTTTCACTTTTCAATCTTGGGGTGATTCTACTCTAGGTGTAGGGATCAATCCTTTCACCTCTGAAAAGTGGAAGAATCACTATCTTCACTCTCTTTGTCTTCTCAAGCCGTAGCCAAAACTTAGGATTTAAAAGAAAATAATGATATATATAGTAGGATAGAGAATGAGGGTAAAAATAAAAATTCCGCGCAACAAAAAATTATAAATCTGGAGTTTTCGACGTGTCTAGGCCTTGGCTCTTCGCGTCGAACCATTGTTTGCTAGTACAATGGCAAATGTTGCATTTTGTAGTAGTGAAAATAAATCAACCTTAAAATTAATAAAACTAAAATAGAGAACGTGAAATACAAGTCCAAAATTATTGAATCACCGTGGGCCACATCAATTAACTGATTGAGTCACGAGAAGATACAAATGAAGAAAACATTGGATCCTTTAGCCGGAGACCAAATTAAAGAAGTCTTCCAACGAAAAGGATTGGTATTTTGATCAAATTTCATGTTTATTTGAATTGTGATAGGCAAATGTCTCCGTCATAGGAAAGAGATATTTAATATCACAGGGATCATATAATATGTTTTTTTTTTTTTTTTTGTTTGAAAAATATAATATGTTTCATCTCTGATCTCTCACATGAATCTATTTCGGATACTAAATTAAAAGTTGTGTTCTATTTAAACTGATATTTACACTATTTTTATATTTTATACTCTATATGCTTAATATGTCCTAATATCCATAAGTTATAGGGTAATTGTAGAATCCGTCTCTAAGTGTTGGTCATATTCACTTTTCAATCCCTAAGTTATCATTGACATTGTACTTTCATTCCTTTACTAATAAAACATTAGGGGCGAAATTTGCAATTTTAGTATAACTCAGCTAGAGACGAAAAGTGAGCACGAAAAGATAAAAAGTGCAACACCAATGTTAACTTAGGGACGAAAAGTGAGCATGATCAACACTCAGAGGCGAATTCTGATATACAATTACCCCATAACTTAGAGACGAAAAATGTTGTTTTCCTTAAATGAAAAAATTAATGTTTAATGTCGCATGTTTATATAGGTTAGAGTAGATGATGGAATAACTATGTTTATAAGTCAAAATAGATTATTGAATTATATGAAGTAAAAAAAAAAAGCCAACTTTGCCTCTAATCCTCTATCAATCAATCAATTAGTTCCATTATCAAGAAGCTCGCCAGAAGTTCAATAGGTAGGCCCACCCTTGATCAAGTGGTTGAAGTGAAATTTCTCCTAATAAAAGAAGTTAATTGCATTTTTTAATCACTATATTGTGCACGATTAGTTATTTTAGTACTTAATTAATGGATTGTCTACTTTTATAAATATAAGAAGTATTTTGTACGCGACGGTAAAAATTCAAGCCTAATATTAAAATATTGATAAATAAAAATATTTAAAAATGTACAATTATTAGAGTTAATGTGTGCATTAGAATTCAAAATTTACCTAATTGATGAGTTGAGTTCAAGATACAAATCCTTCTCGGGAAGAAAATTACTCAATGTCATTGCGTGTCAGTTTAAGTTATCGAACACTGACATAAAGATCAACTCTTGTGTATATTGCTTAGACAATATTCATTCCAACCTTCTCTCTTGTTCCACATTGGTTTGAGAACCTCCAATTTCCCACCTTATAATAGATTATCTTTCAAGACCTTAAAGTTTTACGGTGAGGAAAGAAAGGGGAACCATGTGCACGTTGTCACCTGCCTGCCCTCTTGGTTGGCTCACAGACCGCACTTTTTACTAGAAAAGTCCTTTTAAGGCAGTTTTATTTTAACACGACACAAGTTTTCCACTTTCGTTTGTTATGTGCATTGTTCTATTTCACAACAGTTTATTACTCAATGATTAAAAAAAAATACTTATAATTTTTCTTAAAAAAAAAAAAATAAAGATGGACAAAGGATAGAACTAAAGTAGGCCGAAACCTTGCTTTCAGAGAAAGAAAACACACTTTTCCTTCACCCTAGTCAACATTTTCCTGGAGGGTATATCCTATTTTAGATTTTATTTTTTATTTTCCTGTTTGTATCACGTGTTAGTGCTTTTATTCTATCATAAAGTTGCTTAAATTCTAAGTAGAAAGATGGTTGACTCGATATACAATTTTGATAGGAAGAAACTCCAAAGTTGAATTAGATTTCACGCAATGCATTGGGACAATAAACATGCAAAGGTCCACTTACTTACAAAGATGTGTTTGTGCCATTTTTTTTCCAGATAAAATAATAACGGAGTATTTTTTTTATGACCAAAAAAAATCTGTGACTACTATCAAAAGTGTACATTTGATAAGTCCTTGTGATTATATATAGCTAACAAAGGACCACAACTTTTTCTTCTTCACTTATATTCTTTAATATTTTCTTATAACTTTTTTTGTATTTAATAGTACTTGTAATGTTATTTTTAAATATATAAATTTTATATACTAATACTAACTTTAATATTATAAAAATTAAATTATAAATAACTTCAATAAAACCTTCTTAACTGAACAAGACATAAGAATAAAATGCAATGAAATAATTAAGTATTATATTTTAACTAAAGACTTATTCAATATATAATAAAAATAATAAAATATCAATTTAGAAGCAAAGATAAGGCCTTGATATGATCAACTTTAAAGTGGGCTATGCCAATTAAAGTTGATGGCATTTATTTTTCTTATCCTCACACCAAACAACCACCTGCTCCTGTTGCCCAGGAGGTTGAGGCTGAGAAGAAGCGGTAGAAAATGGAAATTTAATGGCAAAGAATAAATCAATTTGTATGTAGAAGTTGTAAAAAAAAAATTGATTTATTTGGCTTAATTGAATTGTCTAATTAAATTGACTAAAATTTCTAATTAAATAAGATTGATGGGCTCAAATTATGTTGATTGGAATTGCTAGCTGAAGTCCAATAAATAATGGATTAATGGGTTAATGTCCAATTGGTTCAAAGTCATGCTTGGCCCAACAAGTGGATATTGGCAAATTATACTGTGCACCATGGTGCACATAGCAATGTGCACCACGTACCTAAACTACGTCGTTTTGAGCATTGTAAACTAATCATCCGTTTTTTTTTTTAAATCACGTTTCCCGTTTCGGCCGGTCTATATTGATGTTAATATTCTGTGTATTCCAGGCAATCATTCTGTGTATTCCAGGCAACCGTTCTGTGTATTCTAGGCAACCGTTATATGTATTCATGTTAGTAACACATGTTGTGATTTCATGTTAGTAACACATGTTGTGATGTGTTTGTGCATTTGAATGTTTAGGAGGATGAGTTCTGTGTATTTTGTGTAAATATTCTGTGTATTCATGTTATTAACACAAGTTGTGATGTGTTTGTGCATTCGAATGTTAGGAGGATGAGTTCTCTGTGTATTTTGTGTCAATATTCTGTGTATTCTCGGCAAACATTATGTGTATTCTAGGCAAACGTTCTGTGTATTCCATATAATGATTATGTGTATTATAGATAATGAATTCCCTGGAGTCATTCGCGTCGGTGTTCGCATCCACTAACAACTGTGTATTTTGTGTCAATATTCTGTGTATTCTGGGCAAACATTTTGTGTATTCTAGGCAAACGTTCTGTGTATTATAGATAATGATTATGTGTATTATAAATAATGAATTCCCTGAGTCATTCGAGTCCGCGTCCACTAACACCAAAACGACGTCGTTTTACGTACGTGGTGCACATTGCTATGTGCGCCGTGGTGCAGGGTATAACGATTGGTGGATATTCATATATTTAAATTATATCATTTAATATAATTTAAATATATGATAAGACTATGAACCTGGATGTAATTATTAATCAATACCTTTCGGATAACCCTTCATATTATTCTAAATATTTAATTAATAATATGAGAATAATGTTAAAGAGGTTGAGCTCCGATGAATGTTTCTCATATTCACCACTATAAAGATAGACTCTCATTTCAAGAATGGAAACCCTCAAAAATCATACAAAAGCTCTGGAAAAATCCATACTAAGCTCGGCCTTTCAATTAAATGTTCAAATATTCAAGCTAGCCAAGTGGTTAGAGAATTTTTTTTGATAGAGATTTTTGTACCCGCATTTTGAATTTCAAATCAATTGTAATTAACTTGAATTTTGAATATATACAAATTCTCGTTAACAACTTTTGGCACACCCAGTGGAACCTCTCTACCTCTCATCTCTTCACGAATAATCCTAATGGCATCAAGAAATCTCATGTCTAAGATGTTACGCTCAAACTACTAGCTCTAAGGCATCATCGGGCCAATGACGGTAGTTGTGCAAGGAACTTGGGGGTGCAATTGAATGAAACCCAGAACATTGTTCAAAATATCATATCATGTATTTTCGCCTCGATGTTTAGAGGCTAAATCCCCTAGAATGAGATCTTGTTTTTAACTATTTTAATTTTCCTTTGATTCAATCGTGTTATTTATTTTTCTTGAATTAATAATTTTCAATTTATTAAATTCATGATTGATGCATCTATTTTGCAATAGAGATATCCTTTGTATATGTAGATCCCACAAGAGTGATAGGAGTGAATTGCAACCCTAGAGATAGGTGACATCAATCTTCTATATTCGAATCAAATCGTTCAGAACACAAAAATCTTTAATGCAATCTTTGGGGTTTTAATTGAGAAGATATCCTAATTAATCATTAGGGGGCTAGTTGTTAATACTCTTGAAAAAAATATTAACATGCAAGCAAAATCTCTTATAAGACCTTCTAACGGATCCTCATCCCGGGTCAAGTATTTCATAAGAATTACACTTTCCGCATAAGTAACTCTATCTTTTACATATATAATTACATATGTCATATTACATATCGATCTTTTTAAGATAATTATAAACAAACAAGTTATATATTATTCAATTAATTAAGTAATACTTTTGCACTAATCTTATAATCAAATAAATGTACACGTCCAATATTATAATTTTTTTTTATAATTTCATCTTTATTTTATTATCTAAATATATAATAAAAAATATATTCATGCATCGCACGAGTAATTAAACAATTATTTGCTCTAATTCAAGCAAGAAAAACATCAGAAAACATAATCGATCCAACCAATTTCATCAATTGCGCTATATAATATTCGATATTATAATTTATATAATTGTATATCGATCCAAATATTTTTAAAACATTATAACAAATCTATTCCATGCAATGCACGTACTAAAATATTAGTTTAGTTAAGCAATACATATAGTGTAGAACAAGAAACCAACCTAATACTAATTTATTATTTAAATAAAAAATATATATAAGGGAAACCAACATTACTTTATTATTTAAATAAAAAATAGAAATAATATCATAGTACAAATTTATTTAAATAATGCATAAGGTAAACCACAAGAAACCAACCTAATACTCAATTATAATTTAAATTAAAAGAAAGAATATATATTTTTTTTAATACTATTGACTCTGTTACAATGTAGTATCTATTCATACATACTTTCTCAACCTATTGCTATGCCGCTTAACCACAAGGCCTTTGGCATATTAAAAGAGAATATAAATGTACTAGTACTTGCATTTTCTATTGATGCCTCAAGGGCCATCATATCGTCTTTTAGTCATTGTTTAGTTTTTTTGGATTCCTAGATCTATTAATCTTGGAACCCACACTCTAGCAACTTTAGCCTATTCTCAGGATCACACGTTGTACTAGGATTCTGTCCCTCTCGACTTTATTTCTGAGCTTTTTTATTCTACCCTATATGGTTTGGTTTTCAAAATATAAATTTACTAATACATATTTAGTTAAATAATTTATAAGATATAAAACAAAAATTTGTATGAGACTGTCTCACAAATCTTCATCCGTCAGACTAGTTGGGTTCTTTATATATATATATATATATATATATATATATATATATATTGAAAAAAGGGTCGAATAGACCCTTTAACTTTTAATGAAAGAGTAATTAGACCCTCAAACATTAAAAAGGTTCAATTACACACTTCAACTCTTTAAAATTGTACAATTAGATCCTTTTATCTCTTTAACACTTCAACTCTTTAAAATTGTAACAGAGTCAGTAGTACTCAAAAAGAAAAAAGATCCTTTATCTCTTTAAAATTGTACAATTAGATCTAATTTACAGGTAATCAACAGGTTACCAGATAAAAAATTTAATATATATTATTTATTTTTATTTTTATTTACTTTTGGTCTGCCGACGATGTTCGTCGCCACCTCCTTGTCTGGAAAGAGGTCCCATCACCTCCTTCCAAACTGGAAGGAGAAGGCAAACAGCCGCCTCCTTCTAGACTGGAAGGAGGCAACATCCGCCTCCTTCCAGATCGGAAGGAGGCTAGAAGCTGCAACCTTCAACCTCCTTCCAATCTGGAAAGAGGCTAGTCTCGGCATGGCAAAAACAAATAAAAATAAAAATAAAAATAAATAAAATTTATATATATTTATTTTAATTTTTTACCGGTAATCTGTTGGTACCTGTAAATTAGCTCGTAAGTATTGCAATTTCCCACATAAGTAGCAATAAATTTATCCTCAATTATTAGTAATATATTTTCAAATCATAAGTATATATTATGTTTCTATCTAAATTTGAACCGTCTCACAGATAAGGGTTTTGGATTCGTATAGGGCCAGATTTTGGGCTGTGCAAGCTGGGCTACTGCATAGGGCCCCAAATTTTAGAGGGCTCAATATTTAATTTTTATCTAACTAGTGAAGACATTAAAAAACAAAAAGTTTACAATCAATATTAAAAGAATCTAAATGGAGAAATAGTAAAAATGCAAGTTTATTGTAATTTATACTTAAGATTAGAGGTTCAAATCTTGCCTTGTGCATATCTTAGTATTTGATTTTAAAGATTACCCTTTTGATTCGTAAGACGGTTTTTATAAGAGATCACTATAAGGTAAAGCACAAGAAACCAACCAACTACTAATTTATTATTCAAATAAAAAAGTATAAATAATATTATTTTAGTACTACTACGGAATTTGTTACAATGTAGTATTTGTTGTAACCAAAGAAACCACCGGTCGTCGGGTTTATTTACCAGAGTATTGTTGGAACCCTAGTAATTTGCTATTACAAGCCAGTAACCGATTTTTGAGGTTCAATGCACAAAAAATAACATGTTTTTTTTTGTTCAAACCAAAAACTAAGATTAATATTAAACTGGCGAAATAAGAAGAGTTTGGATACAAGCAGGGGAATAATTTCCCACCTTGAAAAATAACATATTGATAGACTTCATTGCAACTTTTAAAAATTTAGGTGCCTAATTGACCTCTGGTATAAAGTTTAGAAGCTTACTTTACTCTTTTTCTTATAAAAAAGAAAAGATATAGAGTTGGAAATTCAACTAATAAGTACTTTGCTTATATGTTTCCAAAAAAAGTACTTTGCTTATAAAACAAGAGGTATGCTAATATTTTGTGAATACCAAGCCATGGATTTCCTTTCTCCATTGTGCAATAACATCACATTTTCTTCTTTAGCCTCCACCTTTGTGCTTCTCTTCTTTCTCTACAAGTTATTCCTTCCAAATCACAAACGCCATGCCCATAACGCAAACCCGCAGCCACCGGAGCTGCCGGGCGCCCTCCCCATAATTGGCCATCTCCACCTTCTCATGGGCGCCGGAAAGCCCGCTCACTTGATCTTCGGATCCATGGCGGATAAGCACGGCCCTTTCTTCCGAATCAAACTCGGCGCGCAACAAACCTTAGTCGTAACGAACTCGGAAATAGCAAAGGAATGCCTCACAACTAACGACAAAGTCCTAGCCACTCGCCCCAAATCGCTAGCCTCTCAAATCATCGGCTACAACTACACCATTCTCGCCGTCGCACCTTACGGGGCCTATTTGCGCAAAATCCGAAGAATTCTTTTGCAGGAGTTGATGTCTAGTTCGAGAATTGAGTCTCTAAGACCCATAAGGGAATCCCACTTGAGAAAATCCATAAAATGCACTTTCGCGGATTACTGTGTGAACCAGGAATATAAGGTACATTTTTATTATATTAAAAATATATTATTTTTGTACTGATACATCATTTCATAGTATATAAAATAATGTACTTTCAGTACATAAATAATGTACTCTAAACAGGGCCGATTTTTTATTTGTGTGGCCCTGTGCTGGTAAATAAGTGAGACCCTATCACTGCGAATTGAAAAAAAGTGATTCGCCTGAATATTAGGGAGTGGAATTTTTTTTTGGGCCCCCAAAATTTTGGTGCCCTATGCTATTGCCCATCTTACACGCCCTAAAATCTGACCCTGACTCTAAAATAATGTACTTTATATACAAAAATAATATATTTTTAATATATTAAAAATGTAGTTTTTATTTATGGTCTATGCAATAATGATTGCACTTTTGCCCACTTGGTTAAGAACAAGGGCGCATTGATGGTGGAGATGAAACAATGGTTCGGAAGGCTGATAATGAACCTAACAATTTCGTTGATTTTCGGGGAACAAAAAGTTGAAGAAGAGGAAGAAAGTAAAGTTCAAGAGTGTATTCGGAGAATGTTGGAGTTGTTTGCAGAGCCCGTGGTTGGGGATTTTTTGCCGTGGCTGAGATGGTTGGACATTGGGGGACATGAGAAAGCTATGACGCAGACCGCCTTGGAAATGGATAGCTTCGCACAGAGGTGTATAGAGGAGCACAGAAGAAAAAGAAGGAATGATTTTAATGGTAAAGAAGAAGATTTCATGGACATCATGTTATCCTTATTTGATGGTGAGTCTAAGCAAAGTCTTCCCAATGGATATGATACTGATGTTGTTATCAAATCTACTTGCCTGGTACGTATAATAATGCTTTTTACTTTTTCTTTATATATCAGCTATAGATTTTGTTAGGATAAGGGTTTACTAGTTACTTAAGTATGCCGCTCTCGGCTCAACAATCTCCTTCAAACACCAGCGATTCTTAATTGTTGTTATTGTTATCATTAGGTAAAAAACTATACCTAGTAACGAAGGTACAATTTTATTTTTTTATACTGGCACACATTTTCGAGAGGCAGGAAGCTGGAATTGGCAATTTACCAGCATCCGCCTAACAATCCCCTAACCACATGGTGCTCAACTTGGCTTTTACCGGCGCCCATTGTGATTGAAAAAAAAAAAAAGAAAAAGAAAAAGCTCACAGGTTCTTATTATAGCAATTTATCTTTGCCTGTATATGTTTTACGGACTATTACACTAGAAGATTAATTTATCCAGTGCACACCCTAGAGTACAGGATAAATTATACCAGTAACTAGGATCCACCTAGAATTGTGGTCTTGGTCCAAAATGACATTTAGATGGCGTGCCTGCACTTACCATATTATATGTTTTTAATTTAGGGTTTAGATTTTGTCTTTCTTAAATAGTGGTAATACCTTTTGCAGAGCGTCTTGATTGGAGCCGCAGACACAAGTATTGTAACATTGACATGGGCTCTCTGCTTAATACTAAATAATTACAATGTGTTGGAGAGAATTCAAGATGAGCTAGACACCCATGTTGGAAAGCAAAGATGCATTGTGGAATCTGATCTAAAACAATTGATTTACCTACAAGCTGTCATTAAAGAAACATTGCGTTTATATCCGGCAGCCCCACTCGGGGTACCACATGAAGCCATGGAAGATTGCACTATCAATGGTTACCACATCCAGAAGGGTACACGAATATTGTTTAACATTGCAAAGATCCATCGGGATCCAATAGTGTGGATGGAGCCAGATAAGTTTAAACCTGAAAGATTTTTAACTGGTCACAAAAATATTGACGTTAAGGGCAATAATTTCGAGTTGATTCCATTTAGTAGTGGACGAAGGATATGCCCGGGAATTTCTCTAGGGTTACCAACTATTCAATTCACACTAGCTAGCCTATTTCACAGCTTTGATATAAGAAGGTTGTCAAATGAGCCAATTGAGATGACTGAAAGTAGTGGAATGACTAATATCAAAGCCACTCCACTACAAGCCCTCCTCATACCACGCTTGGCTTCAAATTTATATGGTTGAACATATAAGAAATAAATATGATAATTTTAGTCCCCGGTTGTAATTATGCTAGAAAGAAATATGATAGTTTTAATCGCTCGATTGTAATTATGTATAAATTTAGTCTCTTATTTATAGATCACTATCACAAATTGAGAAAGGTAGTAAAAGTATTGTTTCCCAAAAAAAAAAATCCTTTTATTCATGTACCCATCATGTCATTAGTATTTTAAATAAATTCATGTGTTATGAATTTGTGTGTTTACGTTATTATATAATTTTTGTGTTAGCACTCAAGGTGTATGTGAAGTAGCTAATAAGTTTTTCAAACGTGTAGTTACCTCTAAATCTATTAAATATTTTTTGGTTACTCACAAGTAAACTATATTACGCGACAAACCAAATAATAATATAGATTATACCATGAACCAATGACCATGTCTACCTTTCATTATATTATGGATCCTGGTTCAAAATGATAGATATATATTAAGATTATGTGTCTATAGTTGACATATTATGTGTCTTCAGTTAATAAATTATATACGTACCGTACAGGAAGGGCAATATATGTACCGTTTTGAAAATTGAGGGGCAACATTTACACTTGGGAGGGGCAATATATGTATCGTTTTGAAAATTGAGGGGCAATATTGAAATGCTTGAGCTTGGTCTTCTCCTTGAAGAACTAGGACTTGAGAATTGAAATGCTAGTTTAATTTGGACTTCTCAGCCGGTTAAAGATTTGGACTTCAGATAAAAAAATTTAGGAAAATACTTATCTAGGTTGAGATTTAATCGGTGTCCTATGATAGATTACTCAGACTGAGTCGTGAAAAATCTAACAAATTCCAATTGCTTTAATCCCAAACCTAGATGAAGTAAATATTAGATACAACGTTAAACAGAGCTAAGAAAACATAGAATTTTTTACCAAAAAAAAAAAAAAAAGATCAGTATTTTTTCTTCAATTGAAATTCAAATTAAAACTGAACTGTAGCATAGTAAAATCTTAAACAATCTAGACAACAACATATATAAATCAAAAAACCAACAACAGTATTCATCACTGTTGCAAAAATCAACTGCCTAGACTGTCTAGGCGCTAGGCTGGCGCCCCTAGGCCAAGGGGAATTATTCCCTAGGCGTCCGCCTAACTCGGCCGAGTTAACTCGCCCAATTCGGCAGAGTTAGCCAAGTTAACTCGGGCCAGTCAGCCTTTTTTATTTTTTTTAATTATATTTATATATATTTAAATTTATTTATTTATATAAATAATAAGAGAAGTAATATATATATATATATATGATGGTTTTAACGGATCGGGTCCACCATAAACCGGATACAGAAGGCCAGGTCCAAGACCCAGGCGTTACAAAAGTAACTGTAAGAATCGAACCCGCGACAGGGGGTTGAGAATAAGGAGCGATACCACTAGACCGTAGTATTTGCTGTGTTTCTGATGTGTCTTGATGAGAAACCAGGAGCCGTATTTATAGTAGTCCCTCCCCCATCCATGCCGTCCACGTGTACGTTCCACAGCCTTGCCCCTTCAGCTTTTGCCACGTGGTCCACACCTCCACACCCTGCACCGCCATCACACATACTGCAGTAACACCACACATGCACCGCACCACACACCTGCAGTAACGCACTGCACACACACCCTGAGTACACACACACACCCTCGTAGTACACACGCACACACGCAGTACACACACACCCTGCGGATCCATAACTCACACACACCTGCAGTAACACACCGAGTACACACCGCCCACCCTGCGGATCACACACACACCCTACAGTAACACACCGCACCACCCCCTGCGGTATCACACACACACCCTGCAGTAACTCACACACACCCTGCAGTAACACACCGCACCCTGCAGTAACACACCGCACCACCCCCTGCGGTATCACACACACACCCTACAGTAACACACCGCACCACCCCCTCACCCCGTCACACTCCGCGACGCGAGGGGGCGCCAGGTCGCAGCGTGGCCAGCGTGCGCTGGCCACGCCTCGGCGGCCGGCGTGCTTGTCGCGCGACCCCGCCGGCGACTTCCTTCGGTACTCACACCACCCTCACCCCGGCCCAATAACGTGAGCCCAATAAATCATAGCCCGTACCCAATATCCCCATCAATATATATATATATATATATATATATATATATATATATATATATATATATATATATATATATATATATATATTTATTTTGTTTTTGTTTTAGTTTTTGTTTTTATAGGTCGCCGCCTAGGCGCTACGCGCTAGTCTACCGTCTGACTAGCGCATAGTGCCTACCGCAACCATGGTATTCATAGAACAACATGCAAGGTGAATCGGACGGTTGATGCATACTGAAAAACTCAAAAATTTCAAATTTCAAATATGTAGTACCTGAATTCGTAGCAATAACAACTAACAAGCAGAAAACCGTCTAGATTCGAAAAAAATTTACCCTAATACATTTAAGAACAAAGAACGAAAAATACTTATCTAGGTTTTAAACCCCAATCGGTGTAAATTGCGGACTGCCTTTGAATCGTGCCAAAAATCTAAAAAACATATTTGATCATAAATCTACATCTATGAGAACATAGAATGAGTGTTAAACGTAGCTAAGAATGTGAGAGAAAGAAGATCGATCGAAGAAATATAGCAATGTTCTTTGTGGGGAAGGGTAAATTTGGGTAGTGGTAATATATTGCTGAATTTAGGATTTATTTCGGGTATGGGCTAATGGGCCGGTTTTGATGGGCTCAAAGATATTATGCCAATGTTGGGCTGCAGTTGCCATTCTCATTTTTCAATCGTTATACCCTGCACCACGGTGCACATAGCAATGTGCACCACGTACGTAAAACGACGTCGTTTCGGTGTTAGTATACGTAGACGCGAATGACTCAGGTAATTCATTATCTATAATACACATAATCATTATCTATAATACATAGAACGTTTGCCTAAAATACACAAATGTTTGCCCAGAATACACAGAATATTGACACAAAATACACAGATGTTAGTGGACGCGAATGACTCCAGAAAATTCATTATCTATAATACACATAATCATTATATAGAATACACAGAACGTTTGCCTAGAATACACAGAATGTTTGCCTATAATACACAGAATATTGACGCAAAATACACAGAACTCATCCTCCTAACATTCGAATGCACAAACACATCACAACTTGTGTTAATAACATGAATACACATAATATTTACACAAAATAAACAGAATTCATCATCCTAAACATTCGAATGCACAAACACATCACAACATGTGTTACTAACATGAATACACATAACGGTTGCCTATAATACACAGAACGGTTGCCTAGAATACACAGAATGCCTGGAATACACAGAATATTAACATAAATACAGAGACCGGGCGAAACGGAAAACGTGATTTCCAAAAAAAACGGACAATTAGTTTACAATGCTCAAAACGACGTCGTTTAGGTACGTGGTGCACAGTATAATTTGCCTTCATTTTTGTTTTGGGTATAAGAATATTGTCTTAGTACATAAGGAATACATTAGCATAATTTAGGGGTCTATTTGATTACTTTTATTTAAAAAAATAAAAATAAAAAGAGCTGAGTTGGAAATTCAACTACTTTTTTTTTTTTTTTTGAGTACTACTGCCTCCGTTACAATGTATTATCTGATCATAGCTACTTTCTCAACCTACTAAAGCAACAGTTGCCTCCAACCCACTCTCATCATCCATGTGGGCAACAGTTGCCTCCACTGAGGCTCGAACCCACTCATCATCCATGTGGGCAACAGTTGTCTCCACTGAGGCTCGAATCCATTCTCATCATCCATGCTCGAACCCACTTCCATCATCCATGTGAGAGTGTTAACTGAGACACCGAGTGCCACTAGACCACAAGGTCATTGGCTGAAATTCAACTACTACTCTTGCTTATAAAACAAGAGGTATGCTAATTAATGTTTTGTGAATACCAAGCCATGGATTTCCTTTCTCCATTGAGCAATAATATCACATTTTCCACTTTAGCCTCCACCTTTGTACTTCTCTTCTTCCTATACAAGTGTTTCCTTGCAAACCACAAACCCCATGGACATAACCAAAACCCGGCACCAGAGCTACCAGGCGCCCTCCCTATAATCGGCCATCTCCACCTTCTCATGGGCGCCAAAAACCCTGCTCACTTGATCTTCGCATCCATGGCGGATAAGCACGGCCCTATCTTCCGAATCAGACTGGGAACCCAACAAACCTTAGTCATCAGCAGCTCCGAAATAGCAAAGGAATGCTTCACAACAAACGACAAAGTCCTAGCCACTCGCCCCAAATCACTAGCCTCTCAAATCCTCGGCTTCAACTACACCATTCTCGCCGTCGCACCTTACGGGGCGTTTCTGCGCGAGATAAGAAAGATACTTTCGCAGGAAATGCTGTCCAGTTCTAGAATCGAGTCTCTAAGACCCACAAGGGAATCCCACGTGAGAAAATCCATAAAACGCACTTTTGCAGGGAATTATTGTGTGGACCAGGAATATAAGGTACATTTTTATTATACTAAAAGTACATTATTTTTGTACTGAATGTACATTATTGCATAGTATATAAAATAATGTACTTTCAGTACATAAATAATGTATTCTAAACTAATGTACTTTATATACCAAAAATTGTATTTTTAATATATTAAAAATGTATTTTTTATTTATGATCTACACACAGTTGCGCAAATTATACTGTGGACCATGGTCATGACGGATACTGCAGTTATGTTGAACTTATACTGCAGTTGTGTTGAAAGAGAACTATAGTTGCGCCGAACACAACTGCAATATCAATCATGACCCATTGTCCACAATGCATTATAGACCATGGTTCACTGTATAACGACTGCACAGCTGTGTGGACTATGATCCATGTAATACTGATTGCACTTTTGCCCACTTGTTTAAGAACAAGGGCGCATTGACGGTGGAGATGAAGCAATGGTTCGGAAGGCTGATTATGAACCTAACAATTTCGTTGATTTTCGGCGAGCAAGGAGACGAAGAAGAAGAAAGCAAAGTTCAAGAGTCCATTAGGAGAATGATGGAGTTGTTTGCAGAGCCCGTGGTTGGGGATTTTTTGCCGTGGCTGAGATGGTTGGACATTGGGGGACATGAGAAAGCTATGAAGCAGACCGCCATGGAAATGGATAGCTTCGCACAGAGGTGTATAGAGGAGCACAGAAGAAAAAGGGATTTTAAAGATAAGGAAGAAGATTTCATGGACATCATGTTATCCCTATTTGATGGTGCGTCTAAGCAAAGTCTTCCCAGTGGATATGATACTGATGTTGTTATCAAATCCACTTGCCTGGTACGTATAATAATGCTTTTTACTTTTTCTTATATATTAGTTATAGATTTTGTTAGGATAAGGGTAAGATTTTGTTAGGATAAGGGCTTACTAGTATACCTGTATCCACTCAATAATTTCCTTCTAGCACCAACCATTCTTAATTGCTCACGTCAAAACCTATAATTAGTAACGAAGGTGCCAATGACCTTGTGGTCAAGTGACATATAGTGACTCTTTCAAATAGGAGTTCATGAGATTGAGTCTCAGTGGATGGAATATTTTTTAGAGTCAGGATGCTGGACCTGTCCCTTTACTAGCCTCCGCCGAACAACTCAACAATCCCCTAGTAATATGGTGTTAGACTTGGCCTTTATTACCGACCTCCAACCATGGTGCTAGACTTGGTCTTTATTACCGACCTCCACCCATTATGGTTGAACAAAAAAAAAAACGCTCAGAGGTTCTGATCTCTCTTTCTTGTATGTTTTGCGGGCTATTACACTAAGACACTCAAGTGCACATACACCCTAGCGTAGTGGACAAATGGGGGCTATTAGTCTATTACGCTAGAAGATTTATTCACTGCACACCCTAGAGTTGTGAACAAATTATACAATTAACTAGGGTCCACCTTGTATTGTTGTCCTAGTTCAAAATAACATTTAGATGGCATGCTTGCATACTTAACGTATGATGTGTTTTAGTTAACATATTATGTGCTTTCAATTTATTTTAAAAACACATAATCAGTCAACGAACTATAAATACATAATAGGTTAAATATATACACATAATTTGAATGAATAATTTTAGGGTACTAATATAAATTTCCAAAATGTTTAGGAAGGCTATGGCCATTCCCGCCCTTAGTTCTGCCTCTAGCTGATAAATATATTTTCTAAATGGGAAAATAGAAAATAAAAAATGGTACATGGAAAATAAAAGATATAGAATATTGAAAACTAAAAAGTTTTGGTAAATGGGCTCTAAAATTTCCTTTTGATATTCTTTATTAAAAAAAAAAAAGATTATAAGAAAGTACTATATAAAAGAATTATATTTATACCATGTACGCAAACGAACAATTTTTTCTAATAAATATTAAACAATGAGATAATTAAAGGGAAAAAAAAAGGGTTATTATCATATGTATATTGTTGAAATTGCAGAGCGTCTTGATTGGAGCCGCAGAAACAAGTATTGTAACATTGACATGGGCTCTCTGCTTGATACTAAATAATTACAATGTGTTGGAGAGGATTCAAGATGAGCTAAACACCCATGTTGGAAAGCAAAGATGCGTTGAGGAATCTGACCTAAACCAATTGATTTACCTACAAGCTGTCATTAAAGAAACATTGCGTTTATATCCGCCAGCCCCATTGTTGGTACCACATGAAGCCATGGAAGATTGCACTATCAATGATTACAACATCCAGAAGGGTACACAAATATTGGTTAACATTGCAAAGATCCATCGTGATCCAATGGTGTGGGTGGAGCCAGATAAGTTTAAACCTGAGAGATATTTAACTAGTCACAAAGATATTGACGTTAGGGGCAATAATTTCGAGTTGATTCCATTTAGTAGTGGACGGAGGATATGCCCTGGAATTTCTCTAGGGTTACAAACTATGCAATTGACACTAGCTAGTCTATTTCATAGCTTTGATACAAGAAGGTTGTCAAATGAGCCAATTGACATGACCGAAAGTAGTGGAGTGACTAATGTCAAAGCCACTCCACTACAAGCCCTCCTCATACCACGCTTGGCTTCAAATTTATATGGTTGAACATCTACATCTATCTACAATCTTAATAACAACCAATAAAGTTAGGGTTCTAACGGGAAAAAAAATTGTTTGTAGTATTTATTTACTTAAACGAATGGTTCATATTATTTTGATTTTAGTAATTTTATATGATTTTCTTTCTTTACCTTCTATTATATTATTTTCTTTCTTTAAATAATTCCGCATTCCGTTAGTATAAATTTTAGTAACGGAATATTCCCTTAACTTTTAACTTATCTATTAATTTCTATAATAAAGGTTTTAGGTTCGAACCCCATCCCAATCAGAGTTGCATAATTGTTAAACATATACTACGAATATATTATAATATATTATTGAAAAGTGAGTACCCCACTCTATTACGCTTATTAAATTAAATAAATTAGTAACTACAAAAAAAATAATACATATGCATTTCTTTAATTTAGAATTTGATGTTAAGAAATTTAAGAAATTTAAGAAATTTTAGTAAAAATAAAATAAACATCAAAAGTAAGGATGTGTTTGGAATCCCGGAAAATGATTTCTGAAAATCATTTTCCGAGTTTCTCATGTTTGCCTACACATGAAAGACCCAGTCAACAGAAAGTAATTTTCGTTGATTGGAAAAAATCAAGCCAAAATGGTGGAAAATGACTTCCGTCCAAAATGGGCGGAAGTCATTTTCCGCCAATGGTACTGCATCGTCACAGCCTCACAGGCTTTCGTTTCTTGGCGGAAACCAGAGCAACTGGTTTCCGCGGGGAAACCAGAGGGGGAGGGTTTTGGTTTTGGTTTTTTTTTTTTTAATTATAATTTTATTTACTTAAAAATATTATTTTTATATTATTATAAATATTTTAAATAAAATAATAAATATATATAATTATACAATTCTACTCATTTTCCAGAAAATGAACCAAACACATAAAGACAATTTTTCAGAATACATCCAAACACGAAAAATGAACATATTTTTCAGAAAATGACTCATTTTCTAGAAAACATTTTCCTGCTTTACAAACATACCCTAAATAGAATAAACATAATTTCTTATTCTAATTTGTAGCAATAACCAATAATAATTCCAAATATATCGTACTACATATAAAGAGAGAGTTATATATGGTTATATCCTTATGTGATGCTTGGTTGATATAATGAAAATATGAAATAGAAAGAATATAAGTAGGATTACAGAAGAAATGAAATAGAAAATACGGAGCAATAAAGAGAATATGAATGTTATTTCATTGTTGATACATGTTGACAAGTGCACCAGTCATAAAGTATTGTATGTAATAGTGAATTAAGGTATATATTCAGTTTCTTAACGCAATTTAGAGAATGAAGAGTACTTTTACTTAAAGTGAGTAATTGTCATTCTCTTGAAGGACCGGTGATAGATATATACTTAAGCTTTCCTCAATCACAAAGTACTAAAACCTCTATAGAAATCTAGCCTTAAGAAAGACCATTTCATGCAAGATAGAAACCGACTAATAAAAGTAACAAGTAAAGCAAATATCAATTGGAACGGATAACAAATAATGGAAAATGTTGATCGAGGATAATAGGAGTTTAGACTAGGCTCAAGTAATGTGACCATACTGAGAAAAATAATGAAAGTTAAGTGACTTGGCAATGAATGTCATCAAACGGGAGGAATGCCTTTCTCAAGGTCATACACACACGGACATTCTCATGACTCATGAGTGCCTAAGAGGTATTTCATCAAACATCTTCAATTCTTGACATCACATATTCCTCATTTGTCAAAGGTGGAGTATGGCTAATTAAACCCCTAGGTCTAGATTAGGTGATCGCATACCAATTAAAACTCTATCATGTTAATTATTAACATCATAAGGTGTTTTCAAAAATAAAAAATAAAAAATCATCAAGTCAAGTCTCATCACTCCTATTCAATCAATTCAAAGTCAGATTCATATAAACATGCATAATCCTCATCCCTATCCTCTTCCTAGGAGGCTACACACGTATGATTATTATGGAAGCAAGCATGGATTCAAAGACAAAATAGAATTATTCCATAACAACAATAAACAATGAATCAAAGTAGCAAAGCAAACAAGTAACAAATTGCAATGAATTTAAGGAATAAAATTGGAATTGACTTAGCTAATTAGAAGTAGAATTGCAATTGGAAAACAAGAAATAAATCCTCATTCTCTTCTACACTCTTTGCGACAAAATTGATTTTCCACACTTTAGGAACTTCAAAACATGCTGGCTATGGGGTGCGAACCCATGCGCACTTATGTGCAGAAGATCTTAAGTCTTCCCCCTTAACCTCTCAGGCAAACCAGCTGATGTTTGCTATTCTCCTATCCTTCTTTCTTGTAAAGTATTTCCTATAGCCCCATTACAAGCTCTTAAGTTCTACGTGATCCTAGCTGTGTCTAAGTTAATGTATGTGCAATGATTGTGTGTGAGCTTTGGTGTGTGCAACATAGCCAAGTTGAATGGTTTGAGGTAGAATGAGCAAGGGAATATATGCTGCTTTCTTGTCTATAGCCAGCAACTCTAGCATCAATATATGTTTTCCCTTAGCTTGTCACTTTTGCTGAGTTTATCCTAGAACCAAGTTAAAGCTCTTCCTCTTATTGCTTGAGCTTGGTCTTCTCCTTGAAGAACTAGGCCTTGAGAATTTAAATAATGCTAGTTTGGACTTCTCAGCCGGTTAAAGATTTGGAGTATCAAAGTTCATAGGCTCCTCTTTGACTTGAGTTTGTTGCATTGCCATGCATTTGACATACATCTAGAGGATTGAGGGGAGAGATTTTGCTTCATTTATATAAATTTTGGGCACTAACTAGCAGCAAACTCAATGTTTTGTTTTCTCATATTAGGGTGTTTGGCAAATAACTAGTAGTTAGCAAGTTTGACTAGCTGATAACATTAGCTAGTTGTAGAAAAATGTTTGATAAATTAGCTTATAGCTGATTATTATATTTAAATGACCTTTTAAGGATATAATTTATTTTCTCAAAAAATTGTTTTGAGAAGCATTTTGAATTTTAATGTTTTAGAACAATAAGCTGTTACAAAAAGTTGATTAATAAGACATTCATATTGACTCTTTAACAAAGTCAAACAACTAATAATGGTTAAACAAGCTAAAATTGACTGATAAGCTTCGTAGCTATGTTACCAAATAGCGCCATTGTTGAGTTTTTTCCATGATTGCTACTACTGAGCTCTCCCCATAACTAATTTGTTGGTGAAGAAGAGATTGCAGACTTGAGTTTCCATGGTTATAGGTTTGTCCCAATGCAACTCTATTATGGTTTTCATGCTCATCATCTCGGGACATATGCCTAGCTAGCTCACCATCTCCTTCTAGTAAGGATTGCCATCATCATCATCATCATGAGGTTGTTGAATTGAAGGCCTTCTTAATTACTCTAATGGAGCTTTTCCCTTTAAGACCTCAGCCTTTTGTTCTTTGATTAATTGGTCCATGGGAGTAAATTTGAACGGTTCTATGTTTTGTGCTTAAATTGTATCAATGATCTTTGGGGAGACTTATAAGTAACATGATGCCTAATTTGTTCTATATATATATATATATATATATATATATATATATATATATATATATATACTTATGTGTTTCGTTGCAAGAAATTCCATATGCCATAGTTAGTTTCGAATTGTTAAATCTTATGATCATCATGCTTAAGGGAGAAAAAATATTTCAATTGGCCTGGTTATCTTGTGCCTTAAATGGATACTAGTAGAGAAACACTCATAGTGATGAACTATTGATGATAGAAAAAAAAAAAAAAGGAAAACAATAAAATGGATTTTAAAAGAGTAGGATATATAGGTGTGTAAATAGTATGAGTATATAGATAATTAAGTGAGGTTAAAATTTGAGGATAATCACAATGATGAATATAGATATATAATCTTTTGTATAATTTTGTACTTTGAAACTTTTAGAAAACAAGAAAAAAAAAAGGATTTTTAACGAAAAATAGTTTTTAAAAATTTTGTGCTTTAATTTCATTCTTTAAAAATGAAAAAAATAAATAATACGGAGTAATAAAGTTAGTAAACGCACTCTAAAATTATAAACAAAATAAAGTATTTAAATATTAAGCCAAGTGGTTGACAAATCACTTTCAAAAGAGGAATAAAAAGAAAAAAGAAAAGAAGAAAAAAGAGTGACGTGAAGCATAAAAGGGCCACATGGCGATCAGTTTCCTAAGCTGAACGCACCAGAAACATGAAGGCATGTGGAGAAGAAGATTCAGCCATCCACTTTCTTTAATTTTCTTTTTCTTTTTCTTTTTACCAAAAAAATATATTGTTTAATTAGAATAATTCTATTTATTTGTTATAATTATTATCCAATAAAGAGATTTCTTTTGAGGAAATAAAAAAAAAAATACTATTTAAAATTTTAAAAAATAAAATAAAATAAAATAAATCCAAGGAGGAGCAGAACATGGCTTCATCTTCCAACTAATAAAGTCATGTGATGCTGCGATACTGCCTTGTCTTGGGGTTGTATAAAATTGGTACTTGGGTGGACCCACACCACTCTCCGCATCAGGTTGGTGGGTCCCACCATTCAGTTGTGTTCCGATGGAAATTTTTATGTAGATACTCCAATCATTATAATATATCCATCTTGTAAAGTGAATTACTAGTATAATGTATATTTTAATATAATGAATTTACATTATTTATTTATTTATATATTGAATATTCATTATTTGAGTATTAGAGGTTTATTATTTATTATATTATCAAATAATGAACTTTTAGTACACAAATACTGTATTTTCACTACATTAAAAATTTATTATATGTCAATGTTCTATCATATAATTTACCTAGATATCCCTCCCCTAGATACACTACTCCAATACTTATATTTTACTGCTATTTTTATTCTACTTTTAGTTTTTTTTTCTTCTTTTAAAATCTTTTCCTCTTTACTTTCCAACTTTATACAATTATTTGCAACTCGATTTGTTTGAAATCGTTTGCAAAGTGTTTGTGTGTGTATTTGAATCATGTCAAAATATATATGTAATGTAAAAACATGAGAGTGAGAGAGTCATATAGTTTTTCAGTGGGTGGTGTAATCCATGTAAATTCACACTCTTCTCTTTAACGGAGAATTTCAATGTATATTTGTTATAAAATAACAAGTGAGTAGGGCTGGATTTTAAGGTGTGCAAAATGCCCAATAGCACATGACTTCAATGTTTAGAGGGCTCAATATTTATTTTTGATCTAGCTACTTAAGAAATAAAAAAAAAAATTACAATTGATCCTAAAATTCATCAATTTTTTCCCAAATCACTTCTCTCTCTTAATAATTAGGACCTAATTAATAGAGCATGGCAAAATCGTTATATTTTCCCAACGGAACAAATGATGTCTCAAGCCCTAAATCTACCTAGATAACTTGAAACATGTACTATTCACCACAATACGGTAATACTGTCTGAGAAATTAATTCTTCCCACTAATAGATTGTTCTACTTGATTGCATTCTAAACGATAGCAGCAGCCCAGCAAGTAGCCACTACCCACAGTTTCAATATTTAAAAAAAAAAATTTTGTTTGTTTGGACTTTGGAGATAGTAGGATTCTTATAGTTTTTTTTTTTTTTTTTTTTTTTTTTTTTAGTGGTGTTGTTACTATGAAGTGCCAATTTGCCAAGACAATGAAGACATCAAGCTGTTTCAATCTCTTTTTTTTTTTCACTTTA
The DNA here is from genome assembly GCA_003576665.1 of Ipomoea trifida. NCBI lineage: Eukaryota > Viridiplantae > Streptophyta > Magnoliopsida > Solanales > Convolvulaceae > Ipomoea > Ipomoea trifida. The sequence goes on from CP025657.1 coordinate 2,841,901, forward strand.
ATTTTACATGTGTTTACTCCCTGTTGGAGTATTATTGTTTGCTTTCAATTGCATATTTTCATTTTAGGGTTCCGACAAGACAATGAAGACATCAAATTTCTTCTTTATATTGGAAAATAATAAATAAATAAAAATCATATATTTTACAACATTGGTTTTAAAGATTATATTGCGATTATACTTTTGGTAGGGCCTCATTTATTTACAAGAACGGAACCACAAAAATTCTAAAACCATCATGTTCTTTTACGAAACTTGATCACAAAGTCATTCCATTACTCAACTACGATCAAGCAGTTCTAAATGCATCAGCATTATAGAAAATTATAAAAATATCTGGACGAACCAGATATGTCCGGCTATCAGTTGTTATGTCGTGGACCTGGGTCCAATACGACGCCGTTTCACAATTTTTTATTTATTTTTTAAAAAAAAATAAAAAAAATTTAACAGCGTTAACGGCTCCTCATCGCAATAGAACACAAACTCTACATTCACAGACCCTATACTCCATCTCAACTAAAAGCCTAAGCTGATAGTTGGACTGCACATTCCTTCACGCAACACGTGGGAGTCTCTTTTTGAGGGTGACGCGATACCAAATTAAAGCATGTGCTCCATCTCAACTAAAAGCCTAAGCTGATAGTTGGACTGCACATATTATATTTATGCTCATTGAAAACTCCACATTCACACATTTGACATTACAGGGCTATATGTTTAGTAACTATAATACCATTGTTATGCATTCACACATTCAAAGCTCTATATTCGCAGGTTCTATACTCCATGTTCACAACTTGGGAAATCCATATTCACATATTACAGGGCTACAAGTTGCTAGAACTCTGTTAACTCTACTACAGATTCATACATTCATAACTCTACATTCATGAAGTCTATACTCCATATTCACAATTTGAAACCTCCACATTCACACATATCAGGGTTGCTAAAACTCTGTTAACTCTACTACAGATTCACACATTCATAACTCTACATTCACAAATTCTATACTCCATATTCACAATTTGAAACCTCCACATTCACACATTTCAGGGTTATATGTTTAGTAATTTTTTTTTAAAAAGAGTGAAATGGCGTCGTATTGGACCTCGTACCCGGCATAATTTGCGACATCCACCTGATCTGAGAAGGCTATCGCGCCAAATCTACGCTCAATGTGTCTGTGTGTGTGTGAAAATTGCAATTTTAATTAGGCAAAATGGATATTGAATTATCAATTAAGTAAAAGGTTAATAGGATAATGGCCGAACCCTTAAAATCAACAACAAAATTCTGGCAGCATATGTTGATGGCCAATTTTGTATCAGGGACACCTTGTTGGATACGAATAATTTTCATTTTCATTCATGGGTCCTAATTCCTATGTCCGTTACGACTTTTAACAAAATCCAAAACACGAAACACTCCAAATATATATAAAGGAATTCAGAATTAAAGGTTTAGAATGGTTTTCAAATTCCATTTTCATACGTATGGACCTCTTATATCCAATAATTAATCAAATTAGGTTTCAAATAACTAATATGTAGTCAAACTACAACTAGATTTTATATGAAGGAGCTCTTTAATGTCTTTTATCCATTTAAGAAATTTGGAATTCACAACTTTATTGGAAGACATGTTTTGTAGGATCAAAACTTTATCTGGTTTCATTATTACACACTTGTGTAGCAAAACTCGACTCTTCGAGCTACAGCCCAACAATCCCTCAGCACCTGTTGGCTCTGATATCAATTGTAAAATCAAACACTTATCACTAAGTCGGGATCAAAATGTATAGCTAGTAACAAATGCATTCATAACTTTATTTCCTTATATTTGCGTAGCAGTTAGTGCTGCAGTCCGATCTTGCTGAACTCGCCTCTCCGAGCCACAGTCAAAGAGTTTTACTTGACTGGCTAGATAGTATAAGCCAAGGGTTTATAAAAAAAAATGGAGTCTAAGGTCCGTCTCGTCTCACAGATTGAGACCCGTGAAACGGTCACACACAATTCTTACCCTAAAAAAAAAATCAGTCTAAGAAGATTAGGGTAGAAAGCATTAGGCGTAAATTGAGGGTGGTGATGGAGACATGTAACCTCCACCTTGAATTTTAATGGCAATGGTGCACATCAATTGTCACTTTGAGTAATGCAACCTCTTCAATAAAACTTTACCTTGCTTGGGCTATTGGGTTTACTTGTGGTATGGGACATGGGTTTTCATTCTTTTGTATTTCCCCCAACTTTTACTAAGTTTTTTGCTCATTTTGAGGTTGCCAATTATTCTATTCATTCACGTGAAGGTAACTTTCCAATCAGCCGCAATTAAGCTAAGAATGTAATCTTAAAAATAAATATTAAAAATCAATCATTGAATTTATACGAAAAGGTTTGTGTCCACAGTTTATTTAATTAAGTGTAGGGAAGAGTGAAGAGGATGTATATATAAAATTTTCACTATAAGAGGCTGCTTAGTTGACATTATATGTTTAAGGGTCTCATGTCATATAAAGAAATGCTATATATATCATTCTTTGGTTTGGGAGAGTATAAAATTATTAAGAGGTCAGGTAGTATCATGAGATTCTTAAAATTGATTTTATAGTTCATTTCACCCACACTTAGTATCCCATTTATCTAAATTTCAAGTCAGCTAGGATCAAAAAGCGCGTGACAGGATAATTGGACAAAGCATCGGACCCAATCCGACGCTCTTGGTTTAACCCGTCAGAGCAGTGAATGAAGGCGATCAAATAAGTAACGGTAAGAGTCAAAGGAGTAGAACAATACACTTAAAGCAGATCAAAGAGCACATGTATTTATTAAGAGTACCACCTAATCAAATAGCAGGAATTATGAAAGGCCAACACGCTTATGGAGGAGAGCGTCTCAATTACTATGGAACATAACAGTTATTGAGAGGAGTCATTGTAGTTATTAGGTAGCCTTGTAATCATTAGTTATTGTCTATCATAAAGCCTGATCCCATGTAGCATGAGGGGGGACGCACTCTGAGATCTTGTACTCATACTCTTGGCAATACAAACTACTCTATTTGTCTCTATTTACTTATACTCAAATATATTATCTGGTAACATATTTACTGTCGGTGGATTTACTCAATACGGTGCACACCCTCGAGTAGTGGTTGCGGGGCTTCTTCATCATTCAAAAAAAATCAGGTAATACAAAATTCTAAAGATTGTGATAACATGAACCAAATGCACTCCGGGCCAACTTAAATTTGAATTTTGAAATGAGTTTGAAGTGAAAGGAAGAGTAATGCATGGCACAATTCTATTGCCAAAATGATATTTATGTCTGATTTATTTTGAGTAATTATGTCTGGTTTTTTAATATCAAATTGTCCGTGTATGCTTTTTATGGACTATTATACTCTATTTTTTTCTATATTTATTGTTTATATGTGAACTTAGTTTTGGTAAATTCACCCGGTCTTTCTCCGTCCAGTTAACGGTGCGAATTCACCTGTGTTCGCTCTGCGAGGTACGAGAGCTAGCTCAGGGAGAATCATCACTTGTGGGAATCGAACCCGAATTCTTCCGAAATTCTTCTCCACAGAGAGAGAATTTATTAAGAGAGCAACTTAAGAATTCTGTTCATCTTCTTGTATCTCATAAGTCTAATCTTGAACCTTGGTGCTTGCCTAAGGTAGATTAAAAACTTATTGAAAAGTATTTACAGATCTAAAGATCTCAATCCTCATTCGTTTTCTCATACACCAATTTCCCTAACAATATAGATGTTTTTAATTTCTGTTTTCTAAGGATCATGAGCTCTTGGTTTCGTGACTTTACCACCCACTTCAATTCCAGAAGTTGGAGCAGTTTGAAGGCGTGAGCTTTCGTAGATGACAGAAGAAGGTGAAGTCCCTCCTTGCAACACTGAATGTGCATACACGCCGAGTACCCTGAAGCCTGAAGAATAAGAGAATGAGACTCTTGAGGCAACTCGTCGGATACTCAAATGGGAGAACGATGACCTTGTCCGACGCGATCACATTCTGAACGGCATGTCTGACACCCTCTTTGATGTTTAACAGAATAATGAGTCATCAAAGGATCTCTCTAGGGCGTACTTAAGGCAAAGTAAATATCTGAAGATGCCTCACGCAAGAAATTTCTGGTAAGTGAATTTAATAATTATAAAGTACATATATGAGTATCCCATGGTTATTTAGATTTTAGAGCATTAGTGTAACACAAAGTTGGTTTGTGAAAATACATGTTCTAATAAAATCCTAACACGCCAAACATGCAAATGGTGCACGTATAGTAAATGGAAAGTTGTTGTAAATGGGGCAAAACTCATCCAAAGAATTTAGCCAATTCCCATCCACAAGACAATTCATTCATCATGCACCCACTACCTTGAGTGAACAAATTGAGTGCTTTCCTATCCCCATGGCCTCTCCTCCATGCACAAGCACAAGCACTTGTTCTTGACAGTTGCACTGTGAAAGCAATTGATCTTTGTTTCCTCCAAATTATTGATCAATGGTTTAGTCAGTTGTCAATTAACATGGATAGTGATTTGATAAAACCAATTTTGCTCATGTTTGTAGGCTAGGGAACTAGATTAGATACAAGTCACACCAACAACAATATATGTATAGTGGTAGCCAGTAGAAATAGATGGGTGCTAAAGCATATATATGGAAGACACTTGGTTGAGACAGGTCAAATCTAAGATAGTTTTTGTTACTTATGATAAAAATCATAATACGTATTACAGAAAATTTAATACCAATTTGAAATGAATAAATTGTTACTTATAATAGATATTGTAATATTTATATGTGAAATTGTAATACTATTTATTAGGATAAAATGATTGTTAGTAATGATAAATATTGTAATACTTAGAACTGAAATTGTGATACTTACACATCAAATTGTCTATAACTCAACCGTCTCACAGATGAGAATTCATGAGACGGTATCACACAAATTTTTTTCCTATCGAAATGAATTGAATTTAAAAAAAAAAAATGAAATGGATAGAGAAAAAGGTGCTGGATAGGAAAGAGAGAGGAAGGAGAGGGAAGGAAAGGACATGTCCAAAGCTGTGGCATTGAAAAAGTTGATTTTGTGGTAGAAGAGAGGGTGGGGCTAGCTAATATGTATTCCAATAGTTATATTATGGATCCGGGTCCACTTTATAAGGTAGACTTGTCACAATTTACCTACTAAATGTTCACAATTCAAATGGTAAACATTCAGTATGTAATTTGTGAACATTTAGTTGTAAATATTCAATATATAAATTGTGAACATTTAATCGGTAATTATGTACTTTGGACTCAGATTTACCTTGGGTCCATAGAATAATTTGCCTATGTATTCTTCCGGATCCGGAGCTATACTACGAGAAATTTTGCTTGTTTAATTGATGTTTCACTTTCATTCAATTCCGCGTGTCAGTCACTTAATTGAATAATAATAGGACAGTCTCATTTTTTTTTTTTTTCAATTTTCAAATTTATGGTGTGGTGAACAGTCACTTTATAACACCTTATGCAAAATTTCCTTGCTTGCGTATCACGAGTTCATATTTCCATAAATTTGAGTGGATAATTAGTTCATATTTGGGAAATATAGTTTAATTCCTCAGTCCTCACACTTAATTTGTCCTACTCCCCATCTTAATCCAACCCAAAGTAATTTATGGGTGAAGGTTCAGAGAGCTAAACCCAGTATCTCGCCATCGAAACATAGTACTGATTGCTATGCATCTATAATGAAATAAAGTTGTGCATTCGTTATTAATTATAGTTTATAGCGTAATAATAAGCGTTTGATAATGACAATTGATATTGAAAAATAGTAATGTTCACTTCCCTAATTAAAAACAACTAACATTTTACTTTCACAATTTACCTTTAATTTTATAGTTGGGTTGGTTCACATAATGAATTTTACGGAAATAGATCGAAGTACTATTCCATAAGGAACGAAATAGGCAATGAATATAACATGAATTGTATTTTATTGTTTGGTTCAATTCACTGAAGGAATAGACTTTAGAAATGTTATTTTAGTGTTTAATTGGTTTAAGTGAAATAGTTCATTCCCGGGAATAAAAGGCATTAACAAACAACAGAATAGAATCACCTGTTCTCGAGAATGTCATTCTTTTTCAGACCTTTTCTGCGAACCAAACATGTTATTTTTAAAAAAAAATTTCATGTTGAAGTTGAAGATTAATATTTAGAGAGAGGAATTGAAGATATGACATAGAAAATGAGGATACTCAAAAAGGAGATAGAGTTGGGAGGTGAGGGTGGGAGGGGGGCAAAAAGACAAAAGAGACTAGGTTTGTAGGGTTATGAAAGAAATGAAAGATGGATGGTTGGTTGGTTGTTTGGGCATTTTCCAAGAACACAAAAACCCCTCCCCCTATACTATTTCCCCTCACCTCGTTGATTAGCTTCTATTCCTTTTTCCTTGTGAATGAATGAATGACTGGGTGGTGAAAGGGGAAAGCTAAGGGTGGATGGGAAAGGGCTAAGTCTAAATGCATGATACTTGTTGGTGGGTTAGCTGGCAACCCCTGCCCCCTCCCTAGGACCCATCCCCAAGATTCCTGACCATTTTCTCTGTTTAAAAAATTAGAGACTTCAAAAAACTTTTCTCTTTTTTTTTTTCTTTTTTTTTTTTCTTTTTCTTCTTTCAACTTTTATATGCACACAACTGGGTCCTTCAATTCAAATTGAACCCAGAATTTTCACCGTTGAACAGAGTGACTAATCCCCTCGCCGAACCATCAAATAGAGCGACTAATCCCTTGCTGAATCATCAAACAGAGCAGAGTGACTAATCCCCTTGCTGAATTGTAGGTACCTCTGTAAAGAATTATGAGTTCAACTAAACTAGTTATAATAATTATAATTTGACAATATTTTAAATTATAGGTAAAATAAGAGTATGAAGGCCGGGATAAGTGTAAAAGGATGGGATCGGAATACAATAGGAAAAAAAAAAAAAAAAAAAAAAAAAAAAAAAAAAAAAAAAAAAAAAAAAAAAAAAAAAAAAAAAAAAAAAAAAAAGGAGTAGCTGTATAAGGATGGGATCAAGATAGAATGGATCAAAACATTATTATATTAAACCATAAAAGACTAGTAGTGTCAAAAATTAAATTTAAATATATTTAAATGAGTAACCAATCATATATAACTAAATGAATAAACTTATTAGCAAATGGATGGTATGGACAACTCATTTTTCAATCTTGTTAAGAAACCTATTACATTGAGAAAGCTATACATATAATAATAATAATGCATCATAGTATACATGCAAACACTATCTTAATGAGTCTTCTAAAACATTTATTTAATTAATAATTTAATGCCCATGATGATAGAAGGTATCGATTGGATCCCTTGGAGGCACATGCAGATTGACTAGGGTCTGATCGTTAACTAATTGGCTGACTCGCAATTTACTTCTGTAGTAACTTTAGAGGAAAAGGTTGTTGACTTAGAATTAGTTCGGCGAATGAAACTGGGATTAATCGTAAAAAAAAATGTAATTCAGTTTAAAAATCATTAGGGAAAATTAGTTTTACCCACTTTGCTTGTAAAATCATATTTTATGAAACCATTTTCCTCTCCCTGTTACCAAAGAATCAATTGCCCTCCTAATCTTAATGTCAAGACAACTGTCAATGCAGAAACCTACACACTGCCCACTTTTGTCACTGAACCAAAATAAAAATAAAAACATTTTTAAATTCCATATAGGTCAATAATAATAATTTTTACCATTTTGTTTTCTCTAACAACCAGCGCTAAAAACGAAAATGTTATTTGTAATGGATTGTTATTTCAAATAATATAATGCACCAAATGATATTGTTGAGCCCAGTCTTTTGAATTTATTCACTATATATGAACTTTTTCAATCTTATCATGAGTGAATAAAATAAAATCATATGAAATGATTAAAAAAAAAAATTGAAGCATGTATGTTGGTAAAATACATAACTATGTTGAACATATAATATATAAAATATAAAAATGCAATTCAACGATCAATTTAGATTTTAATTTTAAGTGTGACGAAACACATTATTCAATTTCCTATCAAAGTCATACACCTACAAAATGTTAGAGACTAAAGTCTACATGTTGATTGGAGTCCATCAAAAAGTAATCCGTCCGCACACATGAGAAACTACATGTTAAACATATAATATATAAAACATGCCTTCCGGAACTTAGTGTAGTTGGTTCGTCGCCTAACTTAATTAAAAATCATGATTGGAGGTGACATTGTATTGGCGGGGAGAGGGCAAGATGCTGAAAAGTTTGGATTGAATCACTTGTATGCACACGAAGACTAGGATCTGATCAGCGGACACACACATGCACACACACATGCACATATATTATATGTAACATAACTGTACAATTTAACTCTCATTATAACTTTTAATTGAAATGAAACACAACTTAGAGTCATTTAAAACAAAACCAAATTGTACTAATGTCAAAAGAAACAAATATTATTATAATATAATAATATTGCAATATTTTATGTCTTATACTATACCTACTCTACAACGTAACTTATTGTAAAATTACTTTTAGGCTGCATGGTAAAAGGGTAATAATTAAAATTAATATATATAAAAATCCTAAAATTCACTCACCTCTCTCTAGAAACAGATATAGAGACCCAAATATATATAGGTAAAGAGAAGGAAAAAGGCTTTGTTGAAGCTGATAAGGTATATAAGCAAACCATCCACCACCCAAAACTTGAATCCATCCATCCATACTCTCTCCTCCGCTCCCAATCTAACACCATTATTTTTTTTCCTTTTTATTTTTCTCTTTTCTTTTGTTTGATGTTAACTGAAAGAAATATTCTTGAAAACAACTCTTCTTCTCTATTTGCTTGCACAACTAAGAGATCAAAGTTGTTCCTGTATATAAGCCTAGCTTGGATTGTTTGATCACTCTTCCAAGCATGAATCAAAGCCAAAGATTATCATGAGTACTTGCATTGAAATGGCTTTCTTCCCCACCAATTTCATGCTCCAAACTCCCCATGAGGATGACCATCAACCCTCCACTTCTCTCAACCCCCTCCTCCCCTCTTGCACTCCTCAAGATTTCCATGGTTCTCTCTCCCTCCTCTCCATCTCTCTCTCTATATATATATATGTGTGCGTGTATGTGTGTACCCGCACACGCAAGAGCCCCGGAACATAGCTCAGTGGCAAAAGACTGGGTGTGGCTGTGGTGGCCAGCAAATACTCCAGTCTGAATCCTGGGAAAAAGCAAGCACTCAGATCAGTGTATCGAGCGCCCAGGGGCATAGCCCAGTGGCAAAAGACTGGGTGTGGCTGTGGTGGCCAACAAATGCCTGGGTCTGAATCTTGGGAAAAAAGCAAGCACTCAGATCACTGTGTCGAGCGCCTCGGGGTATGGTTCAGTGGCAAAAGACTGAGTGTGGCTATGGTGGCCAGCAAATTCCCGAGTCTGAATTCTGGGAAAAAGCAAGCAAGCACTCAGATCACTGTGTCACTGAGGCACATCATATCCCGCGATTTAATTTACATCTTTTTTTTAGGCAAATTAAGTTTGTTGTGATCTTTCTTATGTGTTGCAGGAGTGGCATCATTTCTAGGGAAGAGATCCATGTCATTTTCCGGGGTGGAGACACCAAATTGTGAAGAAGCACATGGCGGAGAGGATGATCTGTCAGATGATGGGTCCCAGGCAGGGGAGAAGAAGAGGAGATTGAACATGGAGCAAGTGAAGACTCTTGAGAAGAACTTTGAGCTGGGAAACAAGCTTGAGCCTGAGAGGAAAATGCAGCTAGCCAGGGCCCTTGGGCTGCAGCCTAGGCAGATTGCCATTTGGTTTCAGAATAGGAGGGCTAGGTGGAAAACTAAGCAATTGGAGAAAGATTATGAAGTCCTTAAGAGACAGTTTGATGCCATCAAATCTGAAAATGATGCCCTCCAAGCCCAAAACCAGAAGCTTCATGCAGAGGTATATATATATATATTCATCTTTTCTTTCTTTTTACCCATTTTTGGATCTTGAAACCATCTTAATTGGGATCTATCTATGGATCAAACAAATTCAATTTTATAATATTTAATTGGCCTGGGTTGGTTAAAACATCAAGTCACATAGTTTGTAGTATTCTTAGACCACACTGTTCATGATTGGTGATTTAGTGTCATCATATCAATAATCATAATATGATAATCATTGAGTTATGATAACATCTTTTTGGTTGTTCAATAGAAAGGAATGAATATACCCAATACTAGCTTATTTAGCTAGCTTGTGTTTAATTTAAAAGTAATTGATCATAAGAGGTAATCTGAGATGATAAAGTGATGGGTTGTCTCTAGAGTTTTTTTTTTTTTTTTTGCTTTTTTTTCGGGTGTAGGTAAACCTAAATTGTGACCGACAAAAGACCACAAGGAAATAAACCATTCTAGGTTACTTATAGCTGACCGGCTCAAACCAAGGGGTAAGAATAAGGATTCAAACTTGTAACCTTGTGGTTACAAGTGTGAATCTTTTCCCATCTTGACTGGGGTTATCCCTTCTGTAGAGTATTTATTGGGGCTGGGTCAGCAAAAATATAATGGATTGTTTTGATCTACTGATACTAGATGAGAACAAGAATTTCTGCAAAGAGTTTTTTTTAATGATCAATCGCGTTTACAAATTACGAGAATGGATGTATTTATAATGAGATAGTCCTAGCTAGAGCAGGACTGCTAGTAACTCTATACAGAGATAGAGTGGGAATCCTAAAACTGATAAAATACAGAACCTTAACCAGATCAACTTGGGGTTTGTTTTGTTTAATTTAATTAATCTTCACATGTATGTATGTTTTTATATTGAGAATAAAATAAAAGTGGTGGCCTGGCCCTCAGATAATGGCACTGAAGAACAGGGATCACCAACCCACAGAGTCCATAAACCTGAACAAAGAAACAGAAGGATCATGCAGCAACAGAAGTGAGAACAGCTCAGAGATCAAGCTGGACATCTCAAGACCCCCAGCCATTGATAGCCACCCCCCAATCACTCCCAATACCAGCAGATCTCTCTTCCCACCCAACACTCTCAGTAGGCCAGCAGGGATGGCCCACCTCTTCCATCACAACCCTTCATCCTCCTCAAGGCCCCCTTCATCATCAGATCTCCACCCTCAATCTGTCAAAGAAGAAACCCTATCCAGCATGTTCTGTGGCATTGATGACCAGTCAGGGTTTTGGCCATGGTTGGAGACACAACATTTCAATTAAGTCCCTATGGTGATCCATCCATTATTATTATTATTTTCACTTCTTTTATTTCTTGGGTTTGAGTGCATTTTCATATAAGATTTGGGGCTTAATTAGTTTATGAGAGTTCTTTCTTTGTATGGTGTATAAATTAAAGTAGCAAACTTAAGAAGTATTACTTTTCATGAATCCTTTTTTTTTTTTTTTTTTTTTTATCATCAGATCTTTATGGGGAAATAATAATTGAAAAGATGTGTCTTTTGCATTACATTATGCCATGTTTCTTATCTACCAATCCAAGGCTGTGTGTTTATTAATGTCCAAACTATTTTCATTTGGTGCAATAATTATATGTAAGAGATTTGGCTTAGGTCAACTGGTATTACTTAAATTATATGATGGTAATAATTTATGGGCAAATCTTAGGACATCTTCAGAGGGAATAATAATTAAGAAAGATGTGTCTTTTTGCATTGATTGCCCATGTTTTCCACATCTAGGAAGGAAGAAGGATTGGCCCACCAAAATATTCCAAACTTTATTTATACTTCTTCCTCCCAATTTTATGTGTCTGGTTCGAAATTTGACAAAATTTTATAATATTAAATTTAATATTAATATATAAAATTTATATATTTAGAAATTATATCAAAAAATACTATTAAATATCAAAAAATAAATTAAAAATTACTAAAATATAAAAAATATTAATTTGACATATAAATAATAAACATGACAGATAAATTGAAACACAAGTATATGCTTAGAGTATATGCTAGTGATTGCTTAGCCTGCATGATTCCTATCAATTAATATATGAAGTAAATTTTATTTTATTTATTGCATTTTTTTTTATTTTGTGTGGTTTCTTGCTTTGGGATCATGCCCTTGTCCTTCACTGCCCCAAAAGTAGTGTTGTCCTTTTTCTTTTGGTGCTAAATTTCATGGCTTGCTACGTAGCTCAATATCAATCTTGCTTTTAATTGCAACTTGTACGTCACAGCATGGTGCGGTGGGAATTGTACTTCATATTTATTTTTGGAATAATTTTATTTAAAACACACATTTAATTCCCGTTCACACTGAACTGCTCAGTTAATGGGCAAAGTGCTGAACATATTAATATTTATATATAAAAGGAAATTTTGACATTTCAATACCTTTTAAAGGATGAAAATGTACGATCGCTCACGCCAGCTAAGTTGGTAAAAAAGGAAAAGAAACTTACAGCACGTTTGGTTCACGGAATGAATTTTAAGGGAATAGGAATGCTATTCCATAAGGAATGGAATAGGTAAGGAATAGAATATGAATTGTATTTCAGCGTTTGGTTCGCGGAAGGAATAGACTTAGGAATTGTATTCCAGCGTTTGGTTGGTTAACGGAATAGAAATGGAATATATATGTAAAAGACATAAATGCCCTTGTACAAAATTTATTATTATTATTATTATTATTATTATTATTATTATTATTATTATTATTATTATTATTATTATTATTATTATTATTATTCTCATTATTATTCTCATTATTATTATTATTATTATTATTATTATTATTATTATTATTATTATTATTATTATTATTATTATTATTATTATTACAACGTAGTACTATTTTTTTTTAGTCTAGCTTGGACCGTGTTTATTAGCAATTTTTCAAGTTGGTTGAGCAAGTTTGTAGGCTGCTTTTTGAACACATGGTCAGGATTAATTTATGGGAAAGCATCAGCATATATTTAGACAGAATGGTTATTTGAAGAGGCTATATAAAGTGATGAAATTGGATTTCATTCTCACGCCTTCCAGTAAAACTACAAGGAGATTATTTTTATATTGGTTATGCTTTCCATGCTAAAATGATGAATTAGGCTATATATAGGTATGTGCAATGGCGGAAGGAGATATGTACGATGATAGAGAGAAAGTTGCGATACGATGAATTTTAGAATAGTAAGCCTAAAAAAATAGGTTTAACAAATACACATGTGTGTATGTATGCATAATAATTATAATAATAATAATAATAATAATAATTATTATTATTATTATTATTTTGTGTGTTTATATATATATATATATATATATATATATATATATATATATATATTATTTATTTATTTATTTATTTATTTATTTATTTATTGATATGTAAAAATTATAATTAATTAAATATATACATTTATATAATACATTATATTTATTAAATATAAATATTAAATAATGTACAAAGGGTATTTTTGGTATTTATCATGTAAAAGCTATTCCCAAGAGCATGGGAATAGCTAATACCATAGCCCCCCCAAGGAATGGCTATTCCCTTTGCAAAGGTAATAGCTCATTCCTTGGAATGCCATTCCCATGATTAAATGAACAAAACAAACAATGGAATAGGTCATTCCAAGGAATGCTATTCCATTCCTAACCAATTCCATGAACCAAACATGCCATTAAGATTTTAAGGGTAAGAACTAAGAAGTTTACTATTTACATTTTACCCCAACATGTAGAGGAAACATTAACAGCAGCCTTTGGTAAGAGTGCGTAGGCGTAGGGTGGGAGGGGAAGAGTATCAAACACACATTCCGAGGAGGGGAAGAGGACAAGCAGAGAGAAGAGTGGAAGAAAACAAAGAGAGTTGGAAATGGTCATTCTCGTGAAGGGGACGTTGGCAAACTTGTGCTGACAAGTGACAATGAGAGGGGAATTCAATCCACTATAAACAATTTTTAATATAATTAAGAAAAAAAAATATATGAAATAGATGATGTGAAATAGTAATTGTTGAAAAATTAGTTCAACATGATATTTTAAGTGGTTATTTTAAAATAAAGTTTTGAGTGAGGTATATGTATGGTTTAGATCAAGTTAAAATGAATTCATGTTTGTTTTTAGAAATACTATGATTCTTTACAAGGTAATATCTGTTCTATACTTTCTCAAATATTTTCAGTTCAAAGAATCTAAGCCCTCACAACGGGGATTCGAACCTATGATCACTCATTTGAATTCATGATTTTTAGATGTGAGGTTTATTTTGATATATATTATACACCCAATTGATGCAATTAAGCCAATTAGTCTATAAACATGCATCAGGTAAAAAAAAACATGGCAAAAGTGACATGAAATTAATTTTAAAAAATAAAATAAAAAAAGAAAGACGAAACATAATTTTTTTTATATTTAAAATTTTATTTTTTGAATAAAAATGTCACCACCTTCAGACATTTTTATTGGTTATCTTATGATAGCATGATAACCAACACAATTGTATCAATTTAATAAGGTGTCTAATTAAACCTTTTTAATAGTTCAAGAGTCTACTATACATTTTGTACTAAAAAAAAGGGTCTACTATTTTGTTTAAGTTTGAGACTCTGAACATTTGTCATATGATTATTATAAATATTTAACCACTATGCGTCCTAGTTCTAGTCCACATCGTTTTATTTAGAGTTAAAAGATGGGAAAAAAAAAATCAATCCAGTCTACAAGTTCAAATTGAAAATGATGCTTGCAAGTTGTCCAACAACTTAGTGAGAATGGGGGTGTTTGTTTTTTTAACCTCTTAATTTTAGATATTAAAGATATGTGAGGTTTTTTGTCACACGTAACTATATCTCTCATGTTAAATGTACTACGGACATATTTGCCCATCTGTTAGCTAGGGAAGCATGTTCTATGTTTGTACGTCAGGAGTGGAAGATCGACCCTCTTTCTTTTATTGTCAACGATCTGTATCATGATTTGAGTTAATGAAAGTGCTACTTTTTCTTTTTAAAAAAATTAATAGACCGGACCGGAGAGACATAAATAGTTATCAACTTATCATTGTACATCATCCTATAATAAAATTAATTAGGGCTACATGTGGGGCAATTCTAGCCAAATTGATTGACTAATATCACAAGACAAAATTTAATCGATGTACACTCTCGAGTAATAATTGTGGGTTTATCTTATCAAGTAGGAGTTGCGCTCCCCAGTTTAGAGTATGGTGTAACTTGGACTTTTTGTGCACATAATAAGACAGAAGACTAACTGAAAAGCTATTCGTGCGATTCACAATTTACCACCTCCAAAAACCCTAGGAAATGGCTCCTGCGGGTTAAGATTAATCTGGCGTAAATTCAGAAATCTATATACCAGGAAAAGAAAATAGGAGGGGATGCATGTTGTGGTGTACAGCATGTACTCTTTACTCACCACTTTATTTTTTTTCTTTGCTTTGGTTGAGTTTACAGGACTTCACTGTACACTATACTCTTCTTTCTTTTGGAGTGTTGATGTGTGATAAACCAAGAAAGTGAGAGAGAATATATTGTGAGTGAGAAAAATGAACATGTGACCTACTGCCACCCACTGCCCATAATAGCATCCAATATTATAGCTACCCCTTATGGGTGCCTTACAATTTGCAATTCTTGATAATTGAACCAATCTTCAAAAGTAATGGACATCTGAACTCTTATTATTATTATATTAACAAAGTTTATTTTCCATATCAAATGGATAATTTATTTTTATTTTTGTCAAAATTAATACGGTTGAATTTGTATTTAAATCCTCCATTTTGAAAGAAGTTTTAGATTTGAGTCTCATTAATTACTACATACATTACAAGGGTGAATATTCTTGTTGGGTCTCTCCCTACAAGTTGATGCTTGATGGTACTATTTATTGGCTTGAAGGATGTTAAATTAAAGAATTGGTGGTGTTGTTGGACTAAAAAGTAATAGTTTGAAACGTTTATCACTACGCTAAAAGTTACAGAGTACGTTATAGCTAATTAATAGCGAATTGAAGACGCAACTGCTGAACTCGATTCTCTAAGTCGTAGTCCAACAATCCCTCTTGAACCCGCGACTTGACTCTGTTACCAATTGTATGATCAAGCGCTTAGTCGCTTACCACTACGCCAAAAGTTTTAGCTAGCTAGTAGTGAATGCACAATTTTATTTCTTTACACTTGTGTAGTAGTTAGCGCCACAGTCTTATGATAGGATGCTAGACTTGTCTCTTCCGGCCTCAGGCCCTCAACCCAACCATTTGTAACTATAAAAATATTGTAACAAGAAAAAATCCTATCTCAAAAAAAGTGTCCGGTTTCATGTCTTAAAAGTAAAAGGAATACTTAATATGCAGTGTTTACTCTTCAAATTAAATTATGCTATCAAAAGAAGCTTTAGATATCAAATTATAAGTCAAAATTGAGTCAAATTAGCTATAAAAAGAGTAAATGACAAAAATTAATTCGGAGGAGATAGTAGAGTAGATTAAAAATTAATGACGCATCACAGTACTGCATTATGCTTACTTCCCCATCAAACAAATTTACACATAATTCTTTGACTATCTGGTTGTTATATCCTATTTCAAACCAATCGGTGATTAGTGGGTGGACATTAACCATTTAACAACATGTCTCCACGGTAAGTCACAATGTCACGTCTCGAATCGAGTATGAGTTGAACTCGGTCAATCCAGCCGACGCCCAACAAAAAAAAAAAAAAGAGTTCAATTTAGAAGTAGTAGTGATTAAAAATCAAAGGAGTATTGGAAGAGAAGTCAGCATCTTTTTGGTGTTGATTGAGTGGCCTACTCTTTTCTCCCAATCTCCTTTTCAAACATTATAGTATCATTCTTCCTTTTAATGTCTCTTTCACATTGAAAAAAAGATGTTGACTCCACCTCTGATGGTCTCATTATACCATGTGTTTGGTGCCTTCACAGAAGGTATAGACCACTACCAATAATGCCCAAATTTCACACAACCTTTTCACACAATATATCACTACTTATTCAATATCATCAATACACTTTTAAATTTCATACATGTGTGTCTATATATATGTGTGTTAAGGATCTTCTGAGAGCAATATTATAGGAGAGAAATAAGAACCAATCTCAGTCTTACATTTGTAAAAATTAGACGGATCTGATCAGATTTAAAAGAATACAATGATATTTTCATAATTATCATCAACTTCACTATACAAACTTGAATACTTAAATATGAAATATTTAACAAAATGTCATCGCAATTTTTTAATGTGATCTGATCCGTCCAATTTTTTCAAATGTAAAGCTGAGATTAGTTCTTATTTCTCTCCTAAGAACTTGATCTAATTTGATTCAATACATACCTATATTGTTTAGGATTAAACAAATCTCTTGACTACCATGTACTCAATCATGAACTACTCCAAGTAATTTATCTAACCGTTCTGAAACTTGACTTACACATTATTATATTATTGATGTTTATTTACAGACAATTAAGTTAACCCTGCCCTGTAGTGATTAAACCTCTTAACCAAACCAAGAACTATTATTAGTAATTAAATATAATTAATATAAGGTTGACAGATGGAGCGGCACGCAGATGCGGACAGCAAGAAATAGATTAGCTAAGGATTCCAAGAAAAAACAACCTCAGAAGTTTCCTGCGTGCATGCATGAAAAAAATTAAAGTATGTCGAAAAGCAATTCAAGAATCACAAGCTCGACAGTGCACATAAAACATATCAATTGGCCTGGGCGGGATAAACTAAAGATAATTGAGTGGATTTAGCACCTGTCTTATCAGATAACAACTAGATTAATGACAACGACATAGTCAGCCTTCTAGATTAATCATTTTATTTAAGTTAATTTACTATTATTTTACAATATATACACAGCATATAAATATATAAAAATGTTAGTTATGTTGAAATTTCAAAAATATTTACCAAGTTTAACTCTAATATCAATAGAATACTGTTTTAGGTCTGTGTGACATTTCTACGTTAAACTTGTGCGTCATCTTTTCTACTTTAGGCATGTGTGTCACTCAGATCTTTTGGTTCTAGTTTGCAGGCTTATGTGCCTCCTTGCAACTTGCTTGACCTTTGGGTCGCTTCTATTATTTCGGCATATTCTGAGAGTTGTCGATTTTTTTACAAAATTGGGGCGTTCTTGATTACAGGCTATTTTGTGGTTACAGTTTGGGCAAGACATTTTTCTTGTTTAGACTTGGTTTAATATTTTTTTGTTGTTGTTGTGATGTTGTGGTAGCTTTAGATTCTTTTAAAGTCAGGTGTATTAGATAAATTAAAGGATGGGAAGATCAAGCTAGTAATTTGCACCAACAATTTTATAATTCTTCTCTTTAACAAATCATTTTTATGGGATCATGTGAAGTTGAGATAAAATAAGTGTGGATACTTTGGTTTTTTCATTAAATTAGGTGCTTAAATTCCAAAATATTTTGTCTTGTTTTTAAAAAATAATTGTTAGTGAAAAAATTAAGAAAGACTCAGTAATGGTTAAGTAGAGTGGATTAAGTGGCCACGTGCAAGTACGATTTTAGAGCTCAAAGAATAATTAAATAAGCGATTATGGGACATTTTGTTGGCCATATTTTACTAATTAATCGTAGATTAGCAATATTGTTGGCCATATTTTACTAATTAATCGTAGATTTGCAATATTGTGGACTTTATTTTATTTTATTTTAATTTTTTATGATATAGTGTGTCATAAATATAATGTGGCATGTGGTTGGCATTAACTTGGAATTATTGGATTAGTTAATATCTGATTCTCTGATATGGCTGCTATGCACGTCTACTGCATGCAACGGCTATAACATTTATTTATTTATTTATTTATTTATTTATTTGTGATGGTTTTGTTAGAAGTGGTTCCACCATAAATCAGATATAGAGGGATGGGAAATAGTAATATTATTAGCTCGGCCCGACAAAGAGAGCTCACTTGCCACTTGAGCTACCCCATTGGGTTAGGATTTGAATCTTGTTAGTTGCACTTTTTTCTAATATTTTGCTCCATGTTTCTATCTTTCCTTGAAATAAGAATGGACACTGTGCATACTGGTAATAAATGACAAATTATTCTGTGGGTTCGGGTCCACCTTGCAATATGAACCCGAGTCTAAAATAAACAATTTAGATATTGTATGTTCACAAAACAATTCATATACTGAATGTCCACACCTAAATGTTCACAATTTACATACTGAACTTTCACAATTTGAATTATGAACATTCAATATGTAATTTGTGAACATTCAAAATGCAAATTGTGACGGGTCCACCTTGTAAGGTGAACCTGGTACATGGTGTAATTATTGGTGATAAATGCGTAAGTTATATTTATTATTGGACTTTGGTCCAAGATGGATGGTAAAGTCCAAATTAATATGAGTTGGGCCCAATTGCACAATAATTGTGCCATTGAAATTTGAGGGGTATTTAATTTGTCACAAATCATATCATGGACTAGGGTCCACATTTTATGTCGAATCCTAATTTAAAATGACGTCGTTTTATATTAATTTATTAACGTTCATCCTTTACTAAGTTCATAATATTTATTTTATATGTTCTTAAGTATAAACCTTAGTATACATAAACACTAAACTATAGATACAACCTATATATTTATATTTACTTTGTAATATGTTCATAATTCTATTTCTATATGTTCATAAAAACAAAGTTTAATATACATAAGTATTATTACACTACATGTGTAGAATGTTTAATATGGAGTAATATTTATCATGTACTATGTTCATAATATTTATTCTATATGATTATAAATCTAATCCTTAATGTATATAAACACTAAATCTCATCTCATCATATATATTTCTATTAACTTTTGTAGTATGTTCATATAATATTCATTCCGTATTATTTTATCCATACATGTATGCTGTTGATTTGAAAACTAATC
Organism: Ipomoea trifida; assembly: GCA_003576665.1. Taxonomy (NCBI): domain Eukaryota; kingdom Viridiplantae; phylum Streptophyta; class Magnoliopsida; order Solanales; family Convolvulaceae; genus Ipomoea; species Ipomoea trifida. The sequence continues at coordinate 2,861,948 of CP025657.1, forward strand.
TCACTGTTCTTGGGCTTCAGAGGAACCAAAAAAGTTGAATTTACTTCAATGAATTATTTGCAGAAAGAAGTAAAAACCTACATAGTCGGCCCATAAAAAGTTAGTTTAATTTAGAAGGCCCAAAAACATTTTGAGAAGAACAAATATGTGGCATATGTCAAATGTTGTGTTCTTTCGCAACTAGAAAGAAAATCAATAGCCAAAGACCTAGTGGTTAAGTGGTATAACTATGACCTTTTTAAGTGAAATGTCACAGGTTTGATCACCAGTGGGGGTGTTGGCTCTTTGTGCTTCAGAGCCAATAGAGATTAGAATTAATCTGAACTAAATTCTCCTAGCATCTGTGGAGACGAGTCAAATTTTTTTAAAATATTACATTTTTTCACATATATATTACAATTTTGGTCAAAAGTACTTCTTCAACTCTTAATGTTACATTTTGAATTAGAACTATTATATTTTAATTAAAAGTATCACATTTTTCGTCATAAGTATTACATTTTCTCTCATAAGTAACAATTAAACAATTTATCCATGATTAGTATTACGGATTACATTTTTTTCTCATAAGTAACTATTCAACCCTAAATATTATGGACTATATTTTGATCTAAATGTAGTACCTCTCAAAAGTATTGCACTTTTCCTTATAAGTAACAAAGAATTTATCATTGATTAGTATTATACTTTCTAGCATAAGTATTACATTTCCATCGTGACTTGACTTGTCTAATTTGATAGTTAAACTTCCTAAAATTCTTGCATTTATCATTTTTTCAGGTTCCATCAAGTTGCCAGTCTATATTAAGCTGTCATGGAAATTTAATTTTTAAAAAAGGTTATTGACATTGAATTTATTAAGGCCCACTATAAATTAAAACCAAGCAAACTCTATCAATATGTTCTTCATTTTCGACTTCTTTCTTCAACTTTGTCTTCTCAAACCCATCTTCGAATTCTTTCTTCAGTTTCGTCTTCCCAAAATCGAATCAGTTTCGCTCGTCTTTTTGGTTTGAAATGTCTTCATTTTCGCGCGGAACAAGTTGGAGTATGAGCCTGCGATATAATGTATTGTCGTTGTAGATTGAAAGCCCCAATTTTCACAACTCGCGAATTCCTCTCGCGATTATAATATAATTCCACCTTCCGGTGGAATTGGAGCCACTGAAAAGTGGAAAATCACTTTCCGGTTTATTGAAGTCATGTCAAGGAAAATACTATTTTGTTAGACACCATGTCGAAAAAAAAAATTATTTTGTTAGTCACATCAGCTTAACCAGACCTAATATCATTAAAATCTGATGAAACGTGAAAAAAATAGTAAATGTAATAATTTTATAAAGTTATGTATCAAATTAACTCTTATTTTAGACCAAGAAGTTAATTGAACGCTTATTAATTATACAGTTCTTATATCGTGGACCGCGGTCCACAATGCATTGTGGACCGCGGATCCCCAAAACGACGTCATTTTGATTAATGAAACATACGGATGAATTCGCGCCACTCACTTTCTTTTCATATATACTGCAGTTTCTTTTCATATATACTGCAGTTTCTTTTCTATATATACCACTCACTTTCTTTTCAAATATACTGCAGTTTCTTTTCATATATACTGCAGTTTCTTTTCATATATACTGCACTTTCTTTTCAACATAACTGCAGTTTCCTTTCAACACAACTGCAGTTACTTTTGGATATAACTATAGTTTCATTCGATAATATACAACTGTAGTTTTATATGAAAAGAAACTGCAGTATATATGAAAAGAAAGTGAGTGGCGCGAATTCATCCGTCTATTTCATTAATCAAAACGACGTCGTTTTGGACGCGGTCCACAATGCATTGTGGACCACGGTCCACGATATAATTTGCGTTAATTTATATAGACCTTGGGGATCCGCGGTCCACAATGCATTGTGGACCACGGTCCACGATATAATTTGCGTTAATTATATAGACCAAAAACTGCTCAATGTTTTAAATTTGTTTGCCAAACGGTGGAGTCATAGAACCCTACTGGGTGCTTCACGACATTCACCTTACAGACAAAACCTAGTTAATATATTCATTCGTCTTTTGTTTGACCGACACCCCCCCCCCCCCCCCCCCCAAAACCCAGCTCTTCCACTTTCTTTCTAGTTTCCTTCTCCACGACCTAACCTAACCCAACTACACGTATTTCTCCAACGTTTAATATGGTCAACAACGTGTCTGCAAATTGAACAAACATCCAATCTAATCCAATGTATATGACGAAAAGCATGTATGTTCATTGAATTGGACTTCGTTTCTATACCTTTGGGCTAGTCAGGAACATTATACTATTGTAGATAAACATTATAAAAGTAATCCTTGCTAGATAATAAAAATGTGTCATAACATTATTGCATATATAATCAATACTTTAAGACTTATATATAATATTTTATATCATAAATGTATTAGTTTATATCAAAATTGTAATATATAATTTGCAGGGAATAAAGTACTATAGTAGTGTAGATATCATCAATACTTTAAACCTTAATTTATAGTATAAATATATTACTTTATAGAAAAACTACAATAGACAATTTGCAAGAAATAAAGTGTTATTACGTAGTCAAATTGCTAATATAATCAACATTTTAAGCCTGATGTATAATACTTTATACAAAAACTATAATAAACAGTTTGTATAAAATAATATTACTAAGACCCAAATTCTACTCGACCTGTTTTACGGATTGAGACGCGTAATACGGTATAAATGATTAAATTGGAATATTTTGAATCAAATTTACTTAAATATTTATATTTTTTCTTTAAAAAAAAAAACAACAAAAACAACAACACTACTTGAACCCCGGATTGGAAAATCCCCACATGGGGTGTCAAGTAGTCATTTAGCCCGGGAACATTCCCATTTGTGAGTCACTGCATAAGTTTTGTTATATGACTCAATCCGACAAACAGATTTTTTATTTTAAGAAAATGCAGCTATTTGGATTTTTTTTATTTTAGATTATTTCACTTTTCATAATAGTTACGATTTGTAAATTTAATTTAAAAGAATATTTTGTTGAAGTTATATTACCTAGCTCTTGGGATTCAAATATTTTTACGAGGCCATGAGACCGGGGACTCATTTTATTAAAAAAGTCTTGACCTAAATGGAGGTAGTGAAGGAAGAATGTTGGCCGAAATCTTGTTGGGCTATAAAAATATGGTGGCCCAAAAAGGTACAAAAGAGGATAGAGAAGGAGTTCTTTGGGACAAGACCGCCAGTGGCCTGCTGACGGGGTGGCCCGCGGCAAAGAGTGGCTGGCGGTAGCGGTGTGGGTCACGTCGGACCGGTGGCAACCCAAGCATAAGCAGTAGTACTGTCAAAGTGGGCCGCCCCGTCCCACCGCGTGCCTAATTTCTGGCGGGTTTTTGCATGCGATTTGGCGAGCCCTGCGGGCTTTTAATCTCTTTCTTTTTTTTTTTTTTTTTTTATGTGTACACATGAATATATATTACTAAGCACCACACCATGACTTGGTGCCTTTTCATTATGATTATTTTAGATATAAAAAAATTAGATATAATTGTAATTGTTTGAATATTTTTCATCCAATAAGTCTTAAAGATGATATTTAGATGAGATTTAAGAAATGAGGACTAAACGTGATATTTCAATTGTTGCTTTTTTGAGGCGTTACGGCAACTAATTTAAGACGCAATCAATTAAAGCTATGGCCTTTGAGATTTGACCCGTTTGTTTATTTTATATGACGACGCGGAACTCGGTCGGTCCACGCATCATTATTGACCATCAAATATTAGAATGCGTCTACACGATTATGACTTCAAACTCACCATTTACAAGTCTTTTCTTTTTTCTTTTTTTTTTTTTGAAACAAACCATTTACAAGTCTTGTTCCTCCAATAATTAAATAAATGGAGCTAGATTCATCCATTTATAATTAAAATATTATTATATTGAACATTGATCATGCAGAGTTTGTTGTATGATATTTGAATTGAAATTTAAATTTTTTAATAAAGCAAAATGGTTCAAATTAGCCATCGAACTACATGCAAAAGTTCAATTAGCTAAGTCCTTCAATTGTCTAAAATTATGCAATTCGACATAATTTGACCTGTTCGTTAGGTCATCGTTGACATTATGGTCATCCTATTAAAAATTATTTTTAAAATTTATTTTAATAATTTTAAATAAAATAAAATAAAATTTAAAAACCTCCCCATTTTCATCTTTGGCCAGAGGTGAAGAAACTCCTCGTCTCCCGCAGGCTGAAACGAAGAAAGCTCTGATTTTATTTTATTTAAAATTATTAAAATAAATTAAAAATAATAATTTTTTAATAGGATAACTACTACGTCAACGATGATCTGAAAAATAAATCAAATGTGATCAAATTACATAATTTTAGACAATTTAAGGACTTAATTATACTTTTTTGAGTTACATTACCTAAATACACTTTTGCCTATTGATTGGTAATTAATTTGAACATTTCCAATGATAAATAATCAAATCTTAATATAAATTTTAAGGATTTTGTAGCAGGAGAAATTGAGGCAATCTATTTAAATAATCCATTTTTGTTCATCCCACTATGGCCCAAATTAAAGTTAATTTAGGCCGGTTAAAAGGAGTCCAAGATAATGTTACTTTCAACTTGTTTTGACCCAATCAAAAAGTACTGTTGGTAATTTGAAATATTTATATGCTTAAGCTAAGGTTTCATTTTGTACTACTATTTAATTTAGATGTGTTAAATTTTAACTCGCTCTTAGAATAAGTCAAAAATAAGTTGGTAATACCTTAATAACACTATATGAAATTGAAATTTCATCGTTCCATTAGTATGTATTTTTTTTTATTCAAAATATCACAATAGACTTATGTACTATTTGTATGCCATGTATAGAACCCATGACTACACTCAAATGGACCTATTTGTGGCATAGTCCAAAAAGGCTCTTAATTTTTTCATTTGTAGGTTTTCAAGTGCTAGTCGGAGGTCCACTAAGTGCTAGTATGTGGTGAACTAAGAGCTGGTTTGTGGTGCACTAAGGATTATTATGTGGTGCACGATCAAGTGTATGCACGCCACGTGCGAGCGTTGTAGCCGTTGATTTGAGCTCATCTAATGGCTCAAATCCGTCCATGCGGTCGCACTTATCTAGGGAGGCTGGCGCAATAGAACCAATCTCTCTCTTTCTCTCTCTCTATATATATATGATGGATCGGTTTGTCAAACTTTATTTTTTGTATTAGGCACTTGTTATTGGACTTATGTGATGTTTGAATTGTGCAATATTCATTGTTTGTCAAACTCGAACCAACCAAAAAATAGAAAACTAAATTGAAACTCAAAATATCAATTCCTAATTACAATTGTGTTAAAAGTTATAATTAGTAATGAATATAATACATAATTTTATTTCTCTATACTTATATAGTAGACAACGACACATTTCAATAGAAGGTGCTATCCTTTGATACTTCTACCAAACAATTTGGACTCATTTCAAAATTGTTAAATTAAAATCTTCACCTAACAAAAGAACACAAATACAATGAATACATCAAAAGAGAGAAATTAAATTAACATAGCCAAGAAATGGGTTCACGTTCATGAATGAAACAACATTCCAAACTAAGTTACGTAGTACAATAAAAAAACCTCACCGGCCAAGGGAATAAATGGATACGTCTTCAAAGTTCAAACATTATTTCTCCATTGTTCCAAAAAAAAAAAAAACATTTTTTATTTAGCCATGATTCTATTCGTACGTGCCCACATTTCCTGTACTATCATCACCCAAGGCCACATATATATATTTATACTTTTTTCTTTTCCTAAGAATTTGGATTCATCAAGGAAAGTACACCCATTTTAGACCATATTGTATGTATTCTTATTCTGTTTAATTTAGAACCTGATTCCAATTTGGACCATTATATTGTACCTGGGTAGCCAAACCAGGAAAGGTGGATATAAGAATTTTTAGAATGCTTGTACGTAAATAAGTCAAGTTATTCGAATATAACTCATCAAATGCTTATGTTCCTTTTGATTACTATTGAGTTGTACAATTGAAGTTTCACGAATCTCTAACTTGAAGGAAATTTAAGATTTTTGGGTAAGGAAAATTATAGGTTAAAAATTTTCATTCACCACAAAAATTCTATACAAATTTATTTGTACATACCCTCTAACTCTCAAACACAAATAATTTTTTTAAATTCTGTCCAATTTTAGTCTTCACAACTTATCATGCTTGTTCTAAGGATTGACTAATTTTCACTTGGGACCAAATGTGACAAAATTTTAAATTAGATGTCGTGGAATTAGATGTTGAAAAAGTAATAGCCGAAGACAAAATATGCAAATTATCTAATAATGGAATCAAAATTGGAAAAAGCTAATTTATAAAATTATAATTATAAAATTACAAAATCACTCAACAATATATTCACTTAACATACTTAAGATACGCTCAAACAACTTGAAACTTGATCATAATCATATTCGAAACTCAAAATAAAGTTCAATTAACCAAGATATAGGCAAACTTTGAGTCTCCGATTTCAAGCTAAACATAGTTTTGAGCTACAATGTTTAAACTCAACTGCAACTCGATTGTTTAATTTGTATATCAATTTTTTTTTCTATTTTTCCTCATAAAAATGAAAGGGATTTTTATTTTTGAAAATAAGATTTAATTATTAAAAAAAAAAAAAAAAAACCCACAAAAGACACCGACTAAAATGGTGAAGAAAAGAAAGTCAAAGAATTGAAAATGGGGTTTGGAGGTTAATTGAATGGTGGAGGCCAAGCCAGCAAGAGAATGCTATCATTTTTTTGTGTTTGAACTGAATTGCTTTAACTTTTTCAAATGGATATTCGTTTTCTCTGCCGTTTTGCGAATATATATATATATATATATATATATATATATATATATATATATATATATATATATATATATATATATATATTTTTTTTTTTTTTTGAATACTATTGACCCTATTACATGTAGTATCTGTCCATATACTTTCTCCACCTACTAAAGTCCAACAAAGTCAACATTGCCCCCACTAAGGCTCGAACCCATGACCTCCCACTTGGAAGAATCACTTCATGCGAATATATATATTAGGGAACATAAACTTGCAATGGTCAAACACTAATATTAACAATAATTGCATTCCTTTTTATTAGTTTAGAAAATTCAATGCTACATCATATCCATATGTCTATCCTACCGTCCCCTCACAATACGTACCTAAATTGAACTTCAAATTGTCGTAATTAAGGTTCTTGCTACTTGATGAAGACTTTGAAATTATTAGCATATTATTATTTTGAGAGAAAATTAGGAGCTAATTAACAACAGAAAACATGTTTAGAAAGAGGATTGAAAGAAATTGAGACTGAATAACATTTTTACGTAATTGTAAAGTTGAAAAATTTCTCAAAAATATTCTTCAAACGTGAAAGAGAGAGGACATCAACTATTACTGGAGATCAATACAGCTTTCGCTTTTGCTACTACAAGATTAGGTTATTCTTATTTAATTTATTCAGTCAATCGTTAGACTATAGATATATCTAACATTTGGTATCAGAGCCCTAGTACTCCCTGCGTGGTTATTTGTTTACCTAAAACAATATTAATTTTTCATATACATAAAAAAAAATGTGAGGGTCATGCGCCTTGGATTAATTTTAATTAATTTGTGAATTATCAATAATTACTAGATTTTTTAGAAATATTTTTGATTCATTAAAAATTCCCTATATAATAGCATTTTCATCTTCTAATAGTAGTTATAAGATCTATGTGTTTGCTTTCTTGATTTATTCCAATCATATACATTTATTTTTCGAAATAATTATTCATTAGGTATTTTTCAATCGCAAATTGTGGGTATTTACAACTAGTGTATGCAGAGTGGGAAAGAGATAAATTGTGTAATGAAACCACCTGAATAAAAATATTTAGTGTACACACTTTCATGCCAATGGGGCATATAATAATCAAAGTAAAAAATTTCCCATGTTTAGCAAGAAAAGAAGGTAGATGCAATTATTCTCAGCCAGCAATTAAATAGTGTGGTTAAGATCTTCACTTTCCTCCAATTTTGAATCAAATCAACTACCACATTTTTAGTATAATTCGATCAACCCATGATTTAGAAAGGTAGACTTTTATATTATTAAACTTTGAAACATCAACCAGCTTGGTTGCCGTGAGTGGTCGTGCACTCTTATATATCCCTTAAGAGAGTTCAAAGTTTAAACCTCCTCTTGTATAGAAAAATCAATTTGGTCAGCACTTTGCACCTTAATTAGATTAGTCTGGTGCTAACAGGGATCAATCTAAGTACGATATGAGTTTAAAGGTGTCTCTTACAGTTAGGTATTTTTATTTATTCATGCAGCTTTTCACTCACATCAACACACACATACATACTAGTTGCAATATGATGTGAAATGTGAAAAATTAGATGTCAAATATTTAATAACAAATTGTATCATATATGATTAAAAGAATGAATTAATTAAATTTTCTTTTACAAATGGCATGTATTAAATGAAAAAGACAAAACTTTATAAACAGAGGTAATACCATTTTCCATCAGTCAACATTATTATAATCTAACTTTTAATCACTAATAAATTATTAAATACCTAATAATTTATTGAGATTTGTACACTCTTTTTCTTTCAAAATGTTGAATCCCCAATCCCAAGAGCCCCTACACCCCGACCTAACAGAGCATTTGTGAGAATGTAAATCACTGTAACTCAGTGGCTAAGATTTATTGCATACATTAAGAGAGACAGAAAAAAAAAATTTGGCATAATAGCCATTTAATAGTATTGTGTATTTATATTTGAATGGACGGTATTTTTTTCATGTAGCAACCTCAGATAAGTGAATATATTTTTCAACGAGTAGGTGCATAGAGTTGGTTGACAGGACCAAATGTACCAACAAAAGCATATATACTAGTACACCAAATAAGACAAAATTAATATAGTTAAGGACCAAATGTGTGAAGTGAATAATAGTTGAGAGATTAAAAGCGACAATTAAATTATAATACATCTAAATTAATAAATAGGACAAAATATCCACTATAGTAAATAAAAAAGATTAAAATATTTTACACAAGTATATTTGCGCATTTGGGTCATTGGGTGGTTGAATTTTATACAGAAACGAGGTGAAATTATTATTCCTTTTTTACTTCTTTTTTATTTTTTTCATTTTATTTTAAAATTGTAGGTCATATAATCATTCACCAATGTGGTGGAAAGAATAAGAGCTGGAAAAAGGGCATAAAAATTGGCTTTTGGGGAAGATGACTGGCAATAAAATTGGGAATAATATTAATCTTTCACCAATTCCAGTTGTAGCCATCATTAAATTCTTTAAACAAAATTATTATTATTATTATTATTATTATTATTATTATTATTATTATTATTATTATTATTTGTTGTTGTTGTTGTTATTGTTGTTGTTGTTATTATTATTAGACTCTGATTGGTAACATAGTTAGTTTATTAGTCAATTTTTGCTTATTTGACCACTATTAATTGTTTGACTTGGTTAAACATTCAATATAAGTGTTTGATTAATTAGTTTTTTTGTAACAATTTATTACTCAAAAATGTAAAAATTCAAAAAGTTACCCAAAGCAGCTTTTTCGATATGTTTTTTTAGAAAATCATTTTGCATGTAATTAGCTATCAGCTAATTTACCAAACTTCTTTGTACAATCAACTAGCTAAACTCATTCATTCAATCAGCTAACAGCTATTTACTAAACACCCCCTCCCTTTATAGTATACATAATGTTATCGTGTGCATATTTTGTACGAGTATTTAATAAAGATGTGTTCTTTTGTTTTTTTTTTTTTTTTTTTTTTTTTTTTTTTTTTTTTTGTTTTTTGTTTTCCTTTACACAATTAACATGCATGTAATAAAATTTTACTAAAATTATAATAATATAAAGTATGGCATCTTAAAAGTTTTTAAATATAAAATATATTTACACCGTCATTACATATACTTGCCTAATTTTTTTTTCCCCGTAGTTTCCTAATGGGGGCATGTCATTTTCATTAATGTACACCTTTACACAACTTGTATCCCTTTCCGGCCAACTTTTTTTGTTATATATGCTTTGCGTGTTTTGAATGGGTGCAGTATTTTTTTTATTAAAAGAAGTGTTTATAATAGTTGAAGCATATACTCAGTCTCATCTAAAAGGTTAAGTTGATAGTTGAATTACATATTTATGTTTATATATTATATCTTTAACATGCCCCTCTCATATTTACAAGTCAGTTAATTTTTATGAGCTCCAAGCAATACGTGAATCACAATTTCTTTTTATCAAGTAATTAAATTGAAACATGTTAATAGATATATTGTAAATGGACTTGGTACGTCAACCCAAAAGAACCAGACCCAACCAGTTGCGGGGCTCCGGAGCCAAGCCTGGCCGACCCAAGTGTGGTCAAGCCCAGCCTCGCCTAAGCTAGGCGCTCGCTAGTTAGGTCGAGTTTGGCGCTCGGCCAGGTGCTTGGTCTTCAGCCGGTGCAGTGCGTGCGGCGCGGGGCGCAGTGCATTACAGCTGTAACCTCCAGCCCCTTTCTTGCGGGACGGTTAGAAGTTGATTAGTATAAACTCTTGTTCAGTTGTCTTTTTAAGACATCATTCCATTCTCTTGTAATAGCTTGACAGATCTCATTAATATAAACTATGTCTCCGTGATAAACAATTCATTTTTATTTCCATTCCATTATCTTTGTCTTTATCTCTTATTACTTATCATTTAATTATTGTGTTATTTAAGCTAGACCACCCAGATTAATATAATCCATCACATGTGTTCTATCTCAATTAAAATATTAAGCTAATAGTTGAATTACACATTTATGTTTATATATTATATGCTAAAACAATAATAACAATCATTACTACGAACATGACACTTGTTCCTATCTAATTTTAAATCAATTGTCGGTAAATATTTTGGTCGGCGAAGTAAACTTTTTAGTAAATTATTATTATTATTTTTTTTATAAATAACAACTTTAATGAAAGCAGGATTATTTATTACTCCGTAGGTTGTTAACATTAGATTAGAATGTATTAATGACATTTTACAACGTAGTAAAAAATATAGGTAATTTAATTAAATTTTTACGATAAATAGAAATAAAAAATAATTTCATTTTTTAAGATAAAAAATATATAATAAAAGCAGTTGAATAAGAAAGTAAACGATAATTAAAAGTTTGAACTGTAAAAGCAATTCAATCAAATTAAATTTTCAAAATATAATAGCACACACTTCATTATCATTTATTGGTTACGAAATTAAATCTTCAGACTAGCTGTTACACCTTTATAAATGCCTATGATTCAGGGAGGAGAATAATAATCACTGTGTTGAATTGTGGAAATTTTTATTTTTTTGATGGAGCATAGGAAAATGATAATTTCCAATAAATAAATAAAAGTGCAGTGAAAAGTGAGTAACGACCTTGAACCTTGTTTTCACAAAGATTTTGTTGGATTGTAATAATTTGGTGAGAGGACATTTAAGGTGGCTTTTCGTTTTCTCCTATGCACTCCATCCCAATTTTATACCATTTTGTGGTTACCATCTTCAACTAACTCAAAGTACACACACCGTTTTCTCCTTTTGCCTACTATATATATTATCCCCCCCAAGTCCCATCTACTTTTATTACAATGTATACTTTGCACTTTGCATATATATATATATATATATATATATATATATATATATAATTAAAAGTCAAGGTTGGGGTGTGCTGAATAAGTCCGGTTACATTTTACAAATAATGAACTTCATGTAGAATAGAAATGGACCTAGAATATACATGCCTAAATAATTAACATTTTATCAATTTGTACATGTTCAAATAATTAACCTTATGCACACAAATAATGAACCATCAAGCATTTTCATACTATTTTGTACACATGCATTCAAATAATGAACATTACGTATAAAAATAATGTACCATATACACAGAAAATAATGTACCTTATGCATAAAAATCATGTACCCTATGCATGGTTCACACAAATGTGTGAGCCATAATAACCCACCTAGCAAGCATTGAGGTGTGATTTAATTTGGCTAAAATGAGCATTGCGACGAAACGTGGACATTCCCAAAGCAGTTGTTATACAGTGGACCATGATTCACATAGCGCTATGTGAACAATGATCGTCAAATAAACTGTAATAGAATTAAAATGATACTTTAGTATTGCAATAATGAAATTAATGTGTGTGGAAAATGAGATTAAAAACAGAACTCATTCAATAACGTATATTATCAAGTGAAACTGTAGTAATTAAAATGATACTTTAGTATTACTATAATGAAATTAGTGTGCGCGTGAAAAATGAAATTAAAATTCATAGTCATACAATAACATATATTCTCAAATAAACATGAAGTGTAATTAAAATAATATTTCAGCGTTACTATAATTAAACTAATGTGTGTGGAAAATGAAACTAAAAAATATATATATTGTCTAATGAAACTATAGTAGAATTAAAATGATACTTTAGTATTACTATAATGAAATTAGTGTCTGGAAAATGAAACAGAAAAACAGATAAATAATGTCAAAAGAAACTGAAATATAATTAAAATTATACCTATTTCATGCTCCACACTCCACAGTCAAATTTGTCATTTGGTAGGCTAGGGCCATAGGCCCATCCAAACATATTATTAATTTTTTAAAAAAATTCCTCTGCCTAGGTGACTAAGTGAGTGAAATGATTAAGTGGCTAATTTAGTAACCTAATTTTGAAAAATTACTATTTTGTTTTTATTTATTATTTTTATCTCTTGTGGTATCTTGAGATATACATTTTAATATTTCCTTGAGACCCGAGCAGATTTTAAGTAGAACATTTTATATTATTGTTTGTGCAAACTATATAGACTATTTTATTATTTTATTATTAGTTTTTAGAATTAATATTTTATTAAATTTAACTTTTTTTTTTTTTTTTTTTTTTGTAAATTGTGGCAGATCAGGGCAAGTTTGTATTTCCTAGGCATACTATGTCCAGTCAAATGCGATAATTATACCATGAATCATGGTTTATCTTGCAGTGAATCTTGATCCACAAATAACACTCAGATTATGTACTTGTAAATAAACTAGAAATATATAATATGTTAATGGTAATAGATACATAATTTATCAATTAAAAATATATAATATGTTAAGTACAAGTACATAATACGTTAATTAATTGTAATATGTACATAATTTATTAACTGTGAGTACATAATACATTAATTATAATAAGTATATAATTTATTAATTGAAAGTATATAATATATTAATTAGAATTACATAATTTGAATACTTTTTTGGAATAGAGTCTACAATGAAAAGCGAATCTTTGTAAATCTTGGTTCATGATATAACAATTAGCCAAATGGTGGACTCTGCCCTACCGGTCCACTGTGACATTACTAAAAAATATTTACTTAATGTAGATATACCAACAATATAAGAGATTGATGCAATGATATAATAATGGGTGTCAATAAAAATGACTTCTGTTTATAAATATTAAATTATTTAGCTTATGACATTTTAAGAGTCATTGGCTTCCCCTTTGGAAGGATTTTTCTTTTTTTAAAAAAAATATTTTGCAAACAACAACTATGTTCAACTGATTATGTATGAGGTGACACCTTAATCAATCAAGGAGCATCCTAAGGAAAAAGGGAAGGAAATCTATAAAATTCATATTTATTCTTCTAATGTTCCCTTTCCTAGTAGATTGAAAAAAACCAAGATGAATGGCAATATGCCAAATTTTTGAAAATGAACTTCATGTTAACATTCCTTTTGTAGATGTTCTCACCCAAATGCCCAAATATGTCAAATATCTCAAAAATTGATTACAAACAAAATGAAATTGCAAAAGGTTTCCATGGTAGTTTTGAATGAGCAATGCTCTATCATGATACACAAAAACTAGTCAAAGAAGTTTAATGATTCGGGAAATTTTACTATCTCTTGTTTTATTGGTGACTTGAAGTTTGATAGGGCTTTAACCGATCTGCTAAGAACTTCAATTAACTTGACTTGATCCCTATGCATGTGTTTGAGCAATTGAATTTTCTCTTCTTATCCAGAAGTTTAGTTTCTTTTGATGTTTAAACCATTTTGATGTTTCTATTAGCAAATCTTCCATTTTTCTAAATAATCTTCTTATATAGGTAGCTCTTTTGTCAAATGATGATTTCTTTGTTTGCCAATTCTTCTAATATATGTGAAGTCTTCCACCAAGACAACTCTTCTAAAAAATCAACCTTCACATATTATACATTGATTTTTTTGAACTCATTATACATTGATTTTAATTACCTAATTTTGTAATATATTAATTACTTGGCATACAAATTTAGCCCATAATGTGCGCACAAAATTTGACTCTTAATGAAAAATCTAGTCCAGAACACTTTAACATTACATATCATTTACAATAGTCAAGTCCCCCGACTTTACAAATGCAATAGCAGTCTGCTTCCTAGCTTCCTTGAGCTATGGGTAATAAATAAATATATAAATTTTATATATTATTGTTAAGTTAAACATTAAAAAATAAAGAAAAAAAAGTGTCAAATAGATCAATAAACTTATCTATTTTGTGCACTTGAGTTACTAAACTTAAAAAGTGTGCAATAATCAAATCATCAAACAAACAAAAAATGTACAATTTAGATATTTTTCTAATTTTTCTCAGTAGAATTTGATCATATTGCTTACATATATGGCATGTACTAAAAGTCACATCTTTTCCTCTAACATACTAGTTGGAATGAAAGATTGAATTATTTTCAACTCAAATTGCATTAAAAGAAATCTAAAAAATATCTCAATTACACATATTTTGTTTGTATGATGGTTCTATTGCACACTTTTTAAGTTCACCGACTTAATAATTATACAAAAGAGATAAATTTAATGACTTATTTGACACTTATGAAAATTTTAATAATTTAAATTAAACTTGTTTGAGGAGGACGAGAATTGAAGGAAAGGACAAATAATTTTTGTTTTCCTTTTAATTGTTTGGTATTTTATTAGGCGCCGTATTTTGGGTTAGAAAACAAATAGTAAACAGATTGTACGCCTTTCTCACCGTCCAATAATGCTTCACATGGGCACACGGCTTTGCACGAGAGGTGGACACGTGGGAGGACATAATTGGAGAACAATTGGCCTCGATCCTCAAGGGGACGTGAATCGCGATTATTATTATAACAACAAGAGGATAGTGCACGCCAGAATCTCTTTTATATTAGTGGATTGCTGTTTCTTGCCTTTCAAGCTTGTTTCATAATGGCGTATTAGCGGATAGCTGAAAGCTGATTAGATTAGTGAATTTAATTAATGAATAGTATTATTGAATCATAGAAAAATTAGTTGTTGGCTGATAATTGATTATAGAGTTTATTACCAAAATGGTCCCTCGACTATTGCGAAATTACCAATTTGATCCTCAACAATTTTTCTTGACCAATTAAGTCCCTCGACTTTGAAAAATTTAACTAATTTAGTCCTCCGTTTATTTTTCTGTTAATATCCGTTAAATCAGGACCAAATTGGTAATTTTGCTATAGTCAGGGGACCATTTAAGTGAAAAATTAAGGGATAAACTACAATAAAGCCATCGTACTATTTGAGAACAAGTAATTAGGTCATCCAACTCAAATAACCCCCAAATAAGGCATTGAACTCAGGAAAATAAAGCAATTGAGCCACTGCAACCGAAAAAAAAAAAAAAACAATTAACCCATTTTTAAAATTTTCGGTGAAAAAGTATAAAATTCTCCTAGGGAAGGCGACCTCGCCTTCCCAGCGACCAGTGGAAATGATTGTCGGTGTCGAAATTTGTCGCCGAAAATTTTTAAAATGGGTTAATTGTTTTTTTTTTTTTTTTTTTTTTTTTTTTTTTTTTTTTTTTTTTTCGGTTTTAGTCGCTCAATTGCTTTATTTTTTTGAGTTCAATGGTTTATTTGGAGTTATTTGAGTTGGATGATCTAATTGCTTGTTTCCAAATAGTACGATGACTTATTTGTATTTTATCCCAAAAATTAATTACCAATTTGGTCCCTTGACTATTGCAAAATTACCAATTTGGTTCTGATTTAACGGATTTTTAACAAAAAAATAAACGGAGGACCAAATTGGTTAAATTTTTCAAAGTCGAGAGACTTAATTGGTCAAGAAAAATTGTTGAGGACCAAATTGGTAATTTCACAATAGTCGAGGGACCATTTTGGTAATAAACTCTTGATTATATACAAAATTACTTTCTCAAAAAACTATTTTGAACAGAATTTGAAATTTTAATTTTTTTGAAGCAGTAAATTAAACTGTTACAAAAAGTTAATTAGTCAAACACTCATATTGGTTGTTTAAGAGCATCTGTAATAGTAGAGTTTGTTTTTGTGATATTTGAGTTTTTGCAAGTGTGATTAGAAAAGAGATGAAAAATAGAAAAAGGACAAAAAAAAAAACATAAAATTGAAATATGTCAAAAAATAAAGAAAAAATGAACAGTAAACACGCCACTGCACGCGTCCGAGTGGGCGTCTGCTGTGCGCATAACGCGCACAACATACAGTGATCCTTTTTTCCCCATTCAGTAGATTTGCATTGTTTTAAAAATCATGTTTTGCAGGAGAGTCATTCCCATTCTCTCTCCCTTTCACCTCACCTTACACTATTTCAAAACCCCTAAAAAATCATTGATAGGGATGCTCTAAACAAGTCAAACAACTAAAGTGGTCAAACAACGCAAAATTGAATAATAAGCTAACCATAACTAATTTAACTATAGTAACACTAAAGAACCATTTTAATTATACTACAATTTTATTCAGCAACTATGGTCTACATTGTGTTGTTTGGATCATGGTTCACTATATAAACATCCAGCTCCATGTTCCACCCAAAAAGTTTTTATAAAAGTGCAGTGGCAATAAATTTTTCGTGTTCAACTACCT
This sequence comes from Ipomoea trifida, assembly GCA_003576665.1. Classification (NCBI taxonomy): domain Eukaryota; kingdom Viridiplantae; phylum Streptophyta; class Magnoliopsida; order Solanales; family Convolvulaceae; genus Ipomoea; species Ipomoea trifida. The sequence continues at coordinate 2,879,068 of CP025657.1, forward strand.
TTCAAAATGATTTAATTTTGGCACCTAATAGTTTAAATCAAATATTTTAGGTCATTCATTTTCAATTCTAAAATGATCCATGCATTTTGGGTTCTAGAAAATCTTGATATTTTTATTATTAATTAGTTTTCGTTTATAAAAGTGTCATTGGAGTAGATAGTACGATCAAATATACTTTCTCATGAATCCGGAGTGAGTTTATGATTCGCTCAAAGTATAATTCAGTGATACAAAAATTTCGAGCGAAATTACATATTTGTGTAACACTCTATATACATCAGTTTGGTCTAGATATTAATGTAATATGTACGGGGTATGCACAATGTAAATCTTATATATTTTTTATAGTCCACAAATTATATAAAAAAAATAAATTGTATTTAAAAAACTATATACGATAAAGTCAATAAAAAAATATTTTGCAATAAGAATTAAACTTGAAATTATCCATAATTATATTTAATTTACTTTGTTTAGATTTAATTAAATCAGGTGTTTTAGGGTTGTGAAAACAAACGTGCTATCTACTTGAAAAGCTGTGAACTTTGTCTCCATAAAAAACAAATTAGATTAATAAATTAGACATTACTTGTCCTGAGCATATTAAGAAATGCTAGCTAGTGACCTAGTGTCTACCTTGATTCTTTTTCCAACTTGGTTTTAATATCAAACTTTCTTATAAGTATATTTCTTTTATTTATTTGTTTCCATTTTATGTGTAAGATTCAATTAATAAGGTTTAATTATCACTAGTACAGAATTGACTATAAATTTGGGACCAGCTGCGTCCGGAGTTCAAACTCCGGACGCACGAAGCGGCGCGGTGACATTTTTGTAATTAAATTGTCCACTTTTTTTTTTTTTTTTTTTAAAAAGACCTGCTGCGTCCGAAGTTAGAACTTCGGACGCAGCAGGTCACGTAGCTGACACGTAGCTGCGTCCGAAGTTCTTACTTCGGACGCAGCTACCGTTTAATTTCTTTTTTTTTTTAAATATAAAAAGGAGCTGCGTCCGAAGTTCTAACTTCGGACGCAGCTCCCCTTTAATTTCTTTTTTTTTTTTTTTATAAAATATAAAAGTAGATCTGACTTTCGAACTTCACATTGTCGACGCCACAGCCACAGCCCTCGCCGCCGCACTCCTCTCCTGCCGACGCCACAGCCGCTGGTCGCGCCGAAGGTCAAAGCACCGTCGCCGTCGACACAGCCGCTGCCAGCGCCGCTGCTCTCCACAGCCACCGCCGCCGCTCAAAGCACCGTCGCCACTGCCGTCCAAAGCCTCCGCGCCGCTGCACTTCACCGACCAACGCAACACCGCACTCCCTCGCCGCCGGACGCTGCCCTCGCCGCCGCACTCCCTCTCCGCCGGCGCTTCCCTCGCCACCGGAAACTTCCCCTCGCCGCCGCACTTCCCCTTGCCGCCGCCGGACGATCCAGGTACGCTGCACGCTATTTTTTTTTTTTAATTTATTTTATTTATTTGTTTTATACATCATAAATATTTATTATTTTGATTAATTTTGATTTTGATTTTGATTAATTATTATGTATTATTGTATGTGTTTGGTATTAATATTGTGATATAGTTGAATTAATAAAATTGTGTATTATTTATATCCATATACTTGCTATTATGTGTTTGAATGTTCAATAATATATTTTTATTTAGTTAATTTTAATTGTATTTACAAAGTATTAAGTATAAATTTTAATTATTTAGTTTTATTGGTTGAATTATAGTATATAAGAAGTGTATAAGTTCAAGTATATAAGTAAATACTCAATAAAGTTTAATTAGTATTTTAACAAAGTATATAAGTATATAGTTAGTTTTAATTAGTATTTTAAATTTTTAAATTATGTAGTTAGTTTTAGTTGGTAAAATTTTGAATTAGTTTTTGGTAGTATATAAGTAATCAAAATTAACAAAGTGTCCAAAAAATAAGAAATTATCACATTCAAGTATATAAGTAAATACTCAATAAAGTATATAACCAAATTTTAATTAGTATTTTAACAAAGTATATAAGTATATAGTTAGTTTTAATTAGTATTTTAAATTTTTAAATTATGTAGTTAGTTTTAGTTGGTAAAATTTTGAATTAGTTTTTGGTAGTATATAAGTAATCAAAATTAACAAAGTGTCCAAAAAATAAGAAATTATCACATTCAAGTATATAAGTAAATACTCAATAAAGTATATAACCAAATTTTAATTAGTATTTTAACAAAGTATATAAGTATATAGTTAGTTTAATTAGTATTTTAAATTTTTAAATTATGTAGTTAGTTTTAGTTGGTAAAATTTTGAATTAGTTTTTGGTAGTATATAAGTAATCAAAATTAACAAAGTGTCCAAAAAATAAGAAATTATCACATTCAAGTATATAAGTAAATACTCAATAAAGTATATAACCAAAATTAACAAAGTGTCCAATAAATTTGTAATTAGTTTTTGGTAGTATTTTAAATTTTACAATAAAGTGTCCAATAAATAATTAGAAGCTAAGTAATTATAAAAATTCTAGTAAATCAAATAATTATCAATAAAGTATATACTCAAAATTAACAAAGTGTCCAACAAATATATTAGTAAATACTCAATAAAGTATATAACCATGTTTAACAAAGTGTCCAATAAATTTTTAATTAGTTTTTGGTAGTATTTTAAATTTTCAATTATTGAACTTGAGCCTTTAAGTTTTAGCTCAAATAAACTAATTCATTTATCAAATGTTTGTGTGACAGTAGGAGATATGGATCGTAGTTGGATGTATAAGAAACGTAATACACTTGAATATGTCAATGGGGTTCTAGACTTTGTACAAATTGCCGAGGAATATGCAAGTAAAATTGGTGAAAAATATATAGTGTGTCCTTGTTGTGATTGTAGAAATCTAAAAAAGTTTCGTGGGATTGACGAAATTAAGAGTCATTTGATACGTCGTGGTTTTCAAGAAGGATATGACCCGTGGATATGGCATGGTGAGAATGTACCTTTTAGTACAGATGATGTCGAATTAGATGTAGAGAAAGATAAACGTAAAGAAGATACTGTTAGAACTGATGAAGACAATGACCGGCTAGATGAATTGATGCGTGATATGCAAGGAGATTTGAATGAACTGCCTCAAGAGTTTGAAACTTTTTTTGAAAATTCTGGAAAACCTTTGTTTTCAGGATGTAGTAAATTTACAAAGTTATCATCAATGCTGAAATTGTATAACTTAAAAGCAAAGTATAGGTGGAGTGATAAGAGTTTCACGGAGTTATTGAAACTTTTAAAGGACATGCTTCCCGATGATAACGAACTTCCTTGTTCAACTTATGAGGCAAAGAAAATGTTATGTCCGTTGAGTATGGACATTGAAAGGATCCATGCATGTCCAAACGATTGTATTTTGTATTGGAAACAATACAAAGACTTGCATGTGTGTCCGAACTGTGGAGCATCGCGTTATAAACGGAAAGGATACGATGATGCATGTGAGAAGAAGAAAGGTGCTCCTGCGAAGGTGTTGTGGTATCTACCGGTAATTCCAAGGTTCAAGCGTTTGTTTGCAAATCCAAATGATGCAAACAATTTGCAATGGCATGCTGTTGGTAGAAAAGTAGATGGAAAGTTGAGACATCCCGCCGATTCTCCTCAATGGAAGAACATTAATATGAAGTTTCCTGAATTCGGTTCCGAAAACCGAAATCTTAGGCTTGGACTATGCACTGATGGAATGAATCCTCATGGTAACATGAGCAGTCGCCATAGCACTTGGCCGATTCTTTTAACAGTTTACAATCTTCCTCCTTGGTTATGCATGAAGCGTAAATACATCATGTTATCTTTGTTAATATCTGGGCCTAAACAACTAGGAAACGACATAGATGTGTACTTGACACCGCTTATTGAAGATTTAAAGATACTGTGGAATGAAGGTGTGGCGGTGTTTGATGCTCATAGCAAAACCAACTTCACCTTGCGAGCCATGCTGTTCTGCACAATCAATGACTTCCCAGCATATGGTAACTTGTCAGGATACACTACTAAAGGGGCTAAGGCATGCCCTATTTGTGAAGATGAAACAAATGAGGGGAAGTTTCCGGTGGCGAGGGGAAGCGCCCGGCGGAGAGGGAGTGCCGGCGGCGAGGAGGCAGCGAGCGGGCGTGCCGGTGTTGCGTTGGTCGGTGAAGTGCAGCGGCGCGGAGGCTTGGACGGCAGTTGCGACGGTGCTTGAGCGGCGGTGGCTTGTGGGAGCAGCGGCGCTGGCAGCGGCTGTGTCGACCGCGCGACGGTGCTTGACCTTCGGCGGCGACCAGCGGCTGTGGCGTCGCAGGAGAGGGAGTGCGGCGCGGCGAGGGCTGTGGCTGTGGCTCGACAATGTGAAGTTCGAAAGTCAGATCTACTTTTATATTTATTTAAAAAAAAAAAAAAAAAAAAAATTAAAGGGAGCGCGTCGAAGTTAGAACTTCGGACCAGCTCCTTTTTATATTTAAAAAAAAAAAGAAATTAAACGGTAGCTGCGTCCGAAGTAAGAACTTCGGACGCAGCTACGTGTCAGCTACGTCAGCTACGTGTCAGCTACGTGACCTGCTGCGTCCGAAGTTCTAACTTCGGACGCAGCAGGTCTTTTTTTAAAAAAAAAAAAAAAAAAAAGTGGACAATTTAATTACAAAAATGCCACCGCGCCGCTTCGTGCGTCCGGAGTTTGAACTCCGGACGCAGCTGGTCCCAAATTTATAGTCAATTCTGTACTAGTGATTGACTATTAAAATTTTCTAATTAGGTGCATAATTATGCAATTTGTATCATATTTGATCTACCGCCTAATTTTTCGGCCAACTATTGTCGGAAGTGGTCCTTCTAGAAGGAGCACTGCATTCGTTTTTTCCAGAAAGAGTGCTTCTGGAAGAGCACTGCATTTGCTTCTTCCGGAAGAAGCACTTTCGGCAATAGTATAGTTGGTCAAGAAATTAAACGGCAGAACCAAATGTGATACAAATTACATACTCATGCATCTAATTAGAAAATTTTAATAGTTAATGATCAAATGTGATTCATGTACAATGTTGAAAAAGATGCTAGACGCCGATTTATTTAGTTACAGAGTATTTTTTTTTAATTTTGTTTTACTTAATAAGGGGAAGCTACGGCGGTGACAGATATCTGAAAAGCTCAAAGATCCACCTCCAACCTCGCCATCGATCTACCGGCAGCCTCCGACCTCCAACCTCGCCATCTTAAATCTCAATTTTCTAATGTCACCGACAGCGGCGGTGACGGGCAGCGGCGGCTTTACAGCAACTCGGTTGGTGGCGGTGGTGGCTGAGATGGGGCTTCACACCAGCTTTCCTATTTC
>CP025657.1:2884431-2920385 GCA_003576665.1 Ipomoea trifida
GAGGGCTGAGACACAACGGCCAGCCGCAGAGGAGGCCGATTCCATCCTTCCTCGACGACTTTTACAACATTGTTCATGTAAAATAATCAGGGACCAAAAATGAAATTTATTCTTTCATGTGGAGTAAGTGATTTTGATACCAGAATCTCTTCTAAGATTCTAAGTTCGATTCATTTTTTATTAAAACTAAATCTGGCCACCTGATTTGCTCCATTCAGAGTAGATATTAAACTCTCGACCTCATGCTTAAGGGACAAGATGCTGAACCATTACACCAACCTTGTTGGTTACTTGACAAAGTATTTATTTTGCTGAAAATGGTTGAGTTCTGACTTCCAATGTCATTATGTCAATGCATTAATGATCTATAAATTCTAGTGAATAATACATAATGTCAATTCTCTGTCAAAATTATAATAGTAATATACGGCGACTAAATTAAGGAAATGTTTTTTTTTTTTTTTGGGTGATGTACTAAGTTTTTAGCATACAACAAAATAAAGTAACAAGGCGGCGTGCTGAATAAATGCCACTTGGTACATGGTACTTTGATAGTGCTAATGCACATAACACGTTGAGCAACAAGTATAATTACGTATTTCATTAGCATACAACCAAAAGATTAATTAATTAATAATCACATTATTATTAAATCAAAATGGAAGTAAAAGCCGGAACAAGCGGACATCCTCAAACATATAATTTAAATATATATAGTCCTACTTCCACACGTTATTTACTAGTTTTTTTTTTTTTAATAAAAGAATAATCGAATTAATTCAAAATTAAAGCTGGAGAAGACAATCTGGGGGGCTAGTCTCCCACGTAATACGTACAGACTGAGAGCTAGGGCCCCTAGTTAAGGTATGGATTAATTGGTTCGCTGAACGATGGACAACCTTTAATTTTGAAACGATCTACATAAAGAAGAACAATGATCAAGAATGGGACCAGGGTAAGAGAGGTCCTTTAATTTCTTGGTTTGTTTATGGCTGCAACGACATTGTAACATTCGGACTCCAAGCAGCATCTATCAAGATTGAGATTCTTAAGCCAGGAAAGTGCCTCCCTGAACGTAATAGCCTCTACTTGGTGGGGGTCGTTAGTATATGTGATAGGATTTACTAATTAATGTTCTTTTTATATAAAACACTGGTTTCTCCACTTCGTCAGGTTATATCTAAGATTCTATAAATAGGGTACTTATTAACGTTAATCATTTATAGGCAGTGAAAATAAGAAAGTTTTCTCTTTTTAACAAGATCAAGTTAAAAAGTGAATATTATGTATTAATTTAGTTTTTTTTTTTTTTTTTGCTAAATACATTTAAAAAAAAAAAACAAAAATCATGTCAAATCATGCTAGGATCTCCTTTATCTTAATTTCCTATTAGACGTACCAAAACTTGAATGGGTTCCCTTTGAGGCTTTGACTCTACCATATTCCAACAGTCAGTGTATTAACTAATTTTTGTTTGAATTATATATGGATAGGCTACCAAAACAACACGGAGGCGGCTCTCGTTAACTAATTAATTAATTAATTAATTAATTAGTTTATTAAAACTGCTACTAGTACTTTAATATATTAATTAAATATGCAGCTGTTGTAAATTGAAATATTTCATTGCGCTAATTATTATATCGTTTTTATTCGAAGTATAATTTGATAATATCATATAAAAAATAATTTTGCTGTTGTTTCAAAATTCATGTCTTTAAAAGAACTTTGGTGTTATATATTTTGTCATTAACATACTCATTTATCATTTGTGCAACACAAACGTATTCATTATCCTCACATAAGGCAACGAAAGCAATACATTCATTTCTATGTCACATGATCAGTTATGGATATGCCATATAAACGATTTTCACAACCATACACATTCTCATGATTTCTATTCATATGATGGTTATAGATATGCCATATAAACGATTTCCTCAACCATACACATTCTCATGAGATCTCATATAACGCAATAATCGCTAAGTGGTTGATAAAAGTAATAAATATAGTTTGTCAATTAGACTTCCGTGATATAATAGTACCACATACCACGTGTAGAAAGACATAGTCAATCGGGGGCAACTGCTAGGGGTGGGAATAGGCCAGGCTCCTTCATAGGGGCCTACGGCCTGGCCTATTTAGAGCCTGACCTGTTTAGTAAAAAGGTCAGGCTTAGGCCAAATTAGAAGCCTATTTAGTTAAATAGACCTAGGCCGGCCTATATTTAAAAGTCTGGCCTACAAGCCCGCAGGCTTAGCATATATATATATATATATATATATATATATATAACCTACAACCCTAATTCCCAATACCCAAATCCCAAATACGACTTACTAATTAGTAAACAATGTTAAACATTACTAGTTACTACTGCTATTATGCTAAATTGCTAATAATTAGTGTTACTAATGACTAGTAATAATTCTGCTAGTTGTTTAGTATTTATAGTTTACTAGCAATATAATTAGTAAAGTAGTAATACTAATGTAATATGAGCTTACTAGTAATTGATTGCATAGATTTGTAGTAATACTATTAATTAATAAACAATGTATTGTTGAATTTTGTATTACGAACTTTTACTTATTAAACTTGTAGTGTTGGATATTTTATGATATATTTTGAAGCCTTTTTAAAATGTAGGCCTTAAATAGGTTCAAAGCCTATTTATGATATATTTTGAAGCCTTTTTAAAGGCCTATATGTTAAATAGGCTTTTAAAAAGGGTTCAGGCCATGCCAGGCCAACTGTAGGCTCAGGCTTGAGCCTAAAAAAAACCATACATACAAGCTTAGGCTTAGGCTCGGGCTTTAGATTTTCATAGTAGGCCCAGGCCTAACTTTCTAAAGCCCGGCTCGGCCTAGCCTAGAATATTATCACATTAAATACATGAATTATTATATCATTCTTAATCAATGTACTATCACGTTAATAAAATTTTGTAAATCCAAATATACTTTTTACATGAATTATTGTATCGTTCTTATTAAAGAGAAATATTGTCACATTAAATACACGAATTATTATATCATTCTTAATCAATGTACTATCACGTTAATAAAATTTTGTAAATCCAAATATACTTTTTACATGAATTATTGTATTGTTCTTATTAAAAAGAAATATTATCACATTAGATACATGAATTATTATATCATTCTTAATCAATGTACTATAACGTTAATAAAATTTTGTAAATCCAAATATACTTTTTACATGAATTATTGTATCGTTCTTATTAAAAAGAATGTTATCACATTCAGGGCCGGCCCTGGGCAAGTCTGCCCAGGGCCTATGCACAGGGCCCCCAATTTTTGGGGGCCCCATGTTAAAAAAAAAAAGATTATATAATATATGCATACAGATTACAGACATACAGTATATAATATGCATTAAGCATTTAGCTTTTAGCGGCAATTCGGCATTATGGATCGGCAACCCTAATTCCCTATTGTTCTATTATATATAGGTCCGTAGCTTGAGGCAGTTCTTTACCAAATAGGCAAATACTAACATTAGGTGATTTAGGTCCTTGATTATTGCTCGAGTTCATTACCAATTTACCGAATTAATACTGACGTTACGCAAATCGAATCTCACAAATAGCAACGACAAACTGACGCCAATCTTATCAGGTAGCAGTAGCACGCAAAACAGCAGACGACAGACGCAGCACGACAGAATTCTTCAATTCATTCGTGATTATACAAAGCCACAAATTCTAAAGTTCTTCAATTCTCTTAACAGGTAATTAAAATTACTAAATATTTCATAATTCTTGTTTCGTGATTAATTATTTATTCATAGAGTTTCTAAATAAATTCTTATTTTTTCTTATGATTTTATAATTATGTCTTCTAGAAAATATTCAATTGAGTTTGAGAATCGTAAAAAGAAAAGAAGAATTGAGCAACTAACTCAATCTGAAAAGGGAACTCTTGAAATTTCATTATAAAAGAAACTCAAATAGATGTGCAAAAAAGATATGCCAAAGAAAATTTTTAGATGCTAATCTTCACACAGAAGATCATGGTGATTGTGAGATTGGAAAAAAGATTAAATGATAGTGTGCATAACGATTATAGGTATCACTGTGACTCCTGTGAGACAAAAATAATAAGAATGAGCTTAGTAACTTTGAATTTTGCTAGCCACAATCATTTGGTTTGAAATCCTATATGCGGTTAATTTAATTAGCAATAAGCAATTACAAATAAAAGATATGCTTCTTGATACCGCATGTAACACTCCTCACTTTTTATATGAAATTTAGATTTATTTTTTATACAATATTTGTATTTTGAATTTTTGACACAATTTTTTAAACAACTATTATTTATATATACAAAGTACTTAAAAAAGAGGGCCTAATTTAAGATATCGCACAGGACCCCAAATTTTATTGGAACGGCCCTGATCACATTAAATACATGAATTATTATATCATTCTTAATCAATGTACTATCACGTTAATAAAATTTTGTAAATTCAAATTTACTTTTTACATGAATTATTGTACCGTTCTTATTAAAAAGAAATATTATCACATTAAATACATGAATTATTATATCATTCTTAATCAATGTACTATCACGTTAATAAAATTTTGTAAATTCAGTTATACTTTTTACATGAATTATTGTATCGTTCTTAATTCACATTAAGTACATGAATTATTATATCATTCTTAATCAATGTACTATCACATGAAATGCGATTTGACCTTTTGTAGTAGTGTTTATCTATTGAATTCCGACATTCAATGGATGTAATAGAAAATTTTATTTTGTTTTGAAAACATTAAAATTTATTAACATATATATAATACAATTATATATTCATTGTTTCCAAAAAAAAAAAAAAAATACAACCCTCATAACATCTTGGTTTAGATGTGAATTCTTTTACATGTACTTCAAATAAATATTTTTTTAAAATACTTATTTAAGCATAACTTTATGTATCACTTTGTCAAAAAAATTCAATAATAATAATAATAACAGTAGGAAGGGTGCTCGAATGAGTGAAGCATGATTATCATATATAAATTGTTAATTTTTAATTATAGATTATATTTTCTCGATCAAAATCGTCGCACATACTGCTTCCATATATCAGAAAAGAAGTAAGAAATTAGGAGAATAGGGTTTCTATCTTTTCAAATTTGGTCATTGGTAGAATTGAAGATCATATTATTGAAGTTGGATATTGGTCACTTTCGCAATCAAGAATACGACCCAAACCCGACTTATATAATATGATATCCTAATATGATTATTAATCCCACGTATGAATACTTATCACACTCGAATTGTCACCTCGATATAGCCTTTTGTCAAAATGACACAACCATCCATGATGCCACAAGTCCAAGATTAGGCCAATAGGATTAGGGTTGGAGGGCAAATTGGACTTTGACCATTGCTTTATATTTGATGCCTTTTTTGATCATGGAGGCGCCTAATAATACAAAGAATATTATCACATCAAAGGGTCAAAATCATAGCTAGCTATCAGCCTATCATACATGACCAAAGCTCTCATCTTGGGATTGGATACTTATATTAACTAATAATCTGCACCCCATTTTTTAAGGCCAACTAATTAATATATAGTCTACTACAACTAACAATGGCCGTCCAGTCGGTCCAGATGGTATGTGATTATGCCCCGTTAACCGATTTATGGTCATTGGTTGGATCACAAATTGGAATTCAAATAATCTCATTTAAAATGTTTTTATCACTATTCTCTAAAAAATAAAAATACATGCTTATTTCTACTTCTTAGAATTACCTAACCTGAGATGCTTGAGATAGGGGTAGCCTTATCCTAATAAAATTTTTAACTCAATAAAAAAAATTGATTTAAAACTAATAAGCTCGACAACCCAATGTAACTGGTTTGAAATTGAGTAAAGTGGTCTAATTGAAATGCCAAGGGGTAGGGCTCTGATGCAATGACCACCTCTAAGAGTAATCTCATTTGTAGATTTTATTCATTTTAGGGAGTTTTTATCAAATGTAAAAACTTAGGGATGATTTTTTAACAAATGGAGAGTGGGGGTTTTAGATAGTTTTTTCTCCTGCAAGAGATTAATTTTTGTGGGGCCTATTTGTGAGAAAAATAGGCGCAAGCAATGCCGTGCGCTCAAAATGAAGCTTTCCCTTTTTAAAATTTTTTTTTCTCCTTTTCCCTAGTTCCCTCCCGATTTTACTAAAAAATATTGATTTTTTTTTTATCCTTTTCCCTAGTTCCCTCCCGGTTTTACTAAAAAGTAACAATCACTTTATCTCTAATAAAAATCGATCTTTTTTTTTTTTTTTAAATTTTTTCTCCTTTCCCCTAGTTCCCTCCCAATTTTACTAAAAAATATTGATGATTTTACTAAAAAATTATTGATTTTTTTTCTCCTTTTCCCTAGTTCCCTCCCGGTTTTACTAAAAAGTAACAATCACTTTCTCCTGCAAAAGATGAATTTTTGTGAGGCCTATTTGTGAGAAAAATAGGCGCAAGCAATGCTGTGCGCTCAAAACGAAGCTTTCCTTCTTTTTTTTTTCTCCTTTCCCCTAGTTCCCTCCCGATTTTACTAAAAAATATTGGTGATTTTACTAAAAAATATTGATTTTTTTCACCTTTTCACTAGGTCCCTCCCGGTTTTACTAAAAAGTAACAATCACTTTATCTCTAATAAATATTGATCTCTTTTCTTCTTTTTTTTTTTGATTTTTTTCTCCTTTCCCCTAGTTCCCTCCCGATTTTACTAAAAAATATTGATGATTTTACTAAAAAAAATATTGAATTTTTTCTCCTTTTCCCTAGTTCCCTCCCGGTTTTACTAAAAAGTAACAATCACTTTCTCCTGCAAAAGATGAATTTTTGTGGGGCCTATTTGTGAGAAAAATAGGCGCAAGCAATGCTGTGCGCTCAAAACGAAGCTTTCCTTTTTTTTTTTTTTTTTTTCTCATTTCCCTTAGTTCCCTCCCGATTTTACTAAAAAATATTGGTGATTTTACTAAAAAAAAAATATTGATTTTTTCACCTTTTCCCTAGGTCCCTCCCGGTTTTACTAAAAAGTAACAATCACTTTATCTCTAATAAATATTGATCTCTTTTTTTTTTTGATTTTTTTTTCTCCTTTCCCCTAGTTCCCTCCCGATTTTACTAAAAACTATTGATGATTTTACTAAAAAAATATTGAATTTTTTCTCCTTTTCCCTAGTTCTCTCCCGGTTTTACTAAAAAGTAACAATCACTTTTTCCTGCAAAAGATGAATTTTTGTGGGGCCTATTTGTGAGAAAAATAGGCGCAAGCAATGCTGTGCGCTCAAAACGAAGCTTTCCTTTTTTTTTTTTCTCCTTTCCCTTAGTTCCCTCCCGATTTTACTAAAAAATATTGGTGACTTTACTAAAAAATATTGACTTTTTTTGTCATTTTCCCTAGTTCCCTCCCGGTTTTACTAAAAAGTAACAATCACTTTATCTCTAATAAATATCGATCTCTTTTTTTTTTTTTTTTGATTTTTTTCTCGTTTCCCCTAGTTCCCTCCCGATTTTACTAAAAAATATTGATTTTTTTTTCTCCTTAGCTTTTCCCTAGTTCCCTCCCGATTTTACTAAAAAGTAAAAATCACTTTATCTCTAATAAATATTGATCTCACAAGAAATTCACCTCACTAGGGTTCAAGCTTGAGACCACTCATTTGAGAAGTCACATCTATGCCGCTTGATCACAAAACCTTTGGCATAAGTTAGCAATACTAATTTACTAACTTGAATTATTTAAAAAAAAAAATACTAACTAAAATATTCCTTAAAATAGCTTGTTGTTTTTAAATTTATATATACAAAAAACTTTAATTTGTAATTTGGCAATATCAATTTACGAATTGCCAAGCACATTGTTCTTAGTTGGCACATCTATAACTCCCTTTTAGAGAAGGACACCATATTGACCCTATGGTGGAGCATTAATTCTTTGAATTACAATAGATAGAAAAATATATTTTGAACAGATACCATCTAATAAATCGAGTTGATAGCACTAAAAAAATTTATTAACTAAAATATTGCTTAAAATAGCTTCTTGTTTTTTATTTTATACTAGTTAGGTGATGATGCATTGATTCATTCACATCAATTTAATTAAATGAACTACATCAATGAATATAAAATTGAGCCTACTAAACGCTATTCAATATCACTTCACCATTAAAGTGATGAGGTGGTGTTTGACTTTTGTTTGGATTACAACTATGAAATATAGCAAAAATATTCCTCTTTTTAATTAATTATAGGATCGGAAAACGAGAAGACGAGTAATTGGAACTAACCATATATTTTTGGTGAAAAAAATTTATTGGTGAAAAAAACTTTTAAACTTTTACATATTTTTACAATTCAATTTAAACATTTGAACGTTTGTAATCTAATTACAAGTCAATAAAGACATGTATTTAATGTTTTCAAAAAAAAAAAAAGACATGTATTTAATTAGTAACAGATCAATAAAAAGAAGCGTTATTTTTAAAGAAAATTTATAAAAAGCACTTAATTGACAAAATTAAGCACTAAATTATGAATATCACAATAAATCCTTATTGTTATTTGACTAGGTTATAAAAAGACACAAATATTTATTGTGTGGGGATAAGAGATTAATTACGATTTTTTAACCTTTTCTCATGTCTCTATATATCTCTCTCTTACCGTATTTATCAATTTAGTCCAAAATCACCACTCATTTAAAATAAGATTTATTCTTAATATGAGATCGTGTCTTCCTAATATTACAAGAATTAATATATAATATTTTCCTTATTGAGATTGAGATATTTCTTCATTTATATAATCTAGGCTCATTATGGCAAGATAGAGGGAGCAATTACATACCTTTCATATTTTTCTGTTCAAATTTGTATGTAAAAGTTTTTATTGCATTACTTTATTCTATTATATTAATTCACTTAATTGTATAATCTTCTAAAAATTTATTTACAACTTATTTTGAGGACTTTTAATTTCAAGTATTACAATAATATAATATTATGTTGTCAAAACAATCCAAACATGGTAAAGCATGCTTTCAATGTATATATCAAATATATAAATAATTTTTGAAAATAAACATTATATAAATATACTCAAGTGTATATTTGTTCTGTGATGTAACATCATTTTATTATGAACAATGTTTGGCGTGTTTGAACTAAATGTTGTGCAAATATGGCAAGGTGGCTATATTATTTCAGGTCAAAAGAAGTTATGAACGTAACCTAGTCGATAATCATCTTTAAAACTTAATTTGTATCATTATTTATTTATTAATTATTGATAAATTGATTAAGAATAAATCAGATTATTACGACAAAAATTTTATAATCTAGTATGATAAATTCAAAATTTTAAATAAGAAAAAAAATTTAAATTAGTCACCGAACTTTACACAAAAGTGTAACTCGGTCTTTCAAATAAAAAAGTACAATTATGTCCTTCAACTGTCTAAAATTTTGCAATTAGGCAAAATTTGACATGTTTCTCAATCGGGTCAGCAGTGACGTGAAGTCATCTTATTAAAAAAATATTATTTTTTCAATTTATTAATATTTTCGCCATACGTTGCACGGAATTAATTTGTTATAATATTGAAGATGTCAACTAAACTGCTTTTAAACTTACTAATGGATACTTCGAATTTGTTAAGCGATTTGCAAATGGCACCGTCAATACATTAAATAAAGAAGCCGTTTCTTAAAACGTATATCTATTACTTAAAACATATGTACGTTATTGAAAACGTATGGCCGTTTCTGTAATGATATTCTTTTATTTAATAAAAAGTTTTGAAATATTGAAGACGAGTGATTGGAACTAACTATATATCTTTGGTTAAAAAAAAAGAAACTTATTGGTGAAAAAAACTTTTATATATTGTGACAAATTTATTTAAACATTTGAACGTTGTAATTTAATGCTAAACGTATTTTATCATTTGACAATTATATCTAAGTACTTCAAATAGTGTTTGATATATATGGAAATATAAAGGGAAGAAGTGTTATAAAGATTAAAATGCTCTTGTCTCTATATTTTGATTTGGAGAATGATATATACAAGTCAATGAATATATGTAATTAATTAGCAACAGATCAATAAAGAAGAAGCGATATATTTACAGAAAATTTATAAAAAGAACTTATTAATTGACAATTGATTGACAAAATTAAGCACTAAATTATGAATATCATAATAAATCCTTATTGTTATTTGACTAGGTTATAAAAAGACAAAATAAACGGAGGACCAACTTAGTTAAAATTTTAAAAGTTGAGGGATTTAATTGGGCACGAAACCGAGGACCAAATTTGTAATTTTGTAATAGTCGATGGACCATTTCGGTAATAAATTCAAAAAATATTATTTTTTAAAAATTTATTAGTATTTTCGCACATACGTTGCACGGAATAAATTTGTTATAAATTTTTGAAATATAAAAAAAAAATGTAGTGGGACCCACGGCTTCTCTCATCACGCTTATCCTCTCTCTCTCTTTCTCTCTCTACGCACAACGAGTCAATGACATTCTTTTATTTGTAGGCAGATTACAGTTGTATTTGTAACGCCCGTATTTTTCTTTTTTTCTTTTTTTCTTTTTTTTTTTCATGCGTTTTCATATTTTGTTTTCTTTTTCGAGATTGAAATACTGAGAATACGAGAGGAGAAAACCAGTTAGCGAAATTGAGAGAGATAAAGAAGGGGGTCATCTATAGATTATGCCTCACTCGGAGGCCATAGCCTATTCTATTCCTATTCCGATTTGCAGAGCGAATCCCTGAGATTGATAAACCCCCGAAGAAGCTCCAATCCTATATAATAGTTTATACTATGCATAGATAAACAGAATATACATCTGCACTGTTTCTTTGCACCGCCCAATTCCAATCAACTGTTCGTCTTCTCTGCTTCTAATTCATTTCGTAAGTTTTTTTTTTTTTTTTTTTTGGGTGTTGGTGTTCTTTACTGTTGTGAATTTGATTTTTTGTTTTTAATTTCAATTTGGTATCATTTTTCGTGATTGTGCTTGCTTTGTGCGTTGTGAAACGGTGATGGATTTGTTTATGGAGATCTAGGTTTCGCTAGTCGTATTTGGTGTTGGTGTTCTTTACTGTTGTGAATTTGATTTTTTTTTTTTTTTTATAATTTCAATTTGGTATCGTTTTTTCGTGATTCTGCCTGCTTTGTGCGTTGCGAAACGGTGATGGATTTGTTTATGGAGATCTAGGTTTCGCTAGTCGTATTGGGGTGTGGTGAAAGATTGAAGCTTTTTTTGGTTTGGTTCTAGATTTATTGAAATTGAGGCGTTGGGTATTGTCTGATCTGAAATTTGGGAGATCTGGGTTGGGATATAATCCCTTTTTATGAATTCTTGCCATACACATCTGATTAGAATTGTTCTTTTTGTTTTGTGGTTTTAGGTGCGTCTGAATCTGGACAGGTTTCATTCTTTGATTTGGATTTTTTTTTGAGTTCTTAAATTGTGATATCCATTGAATTGAATGATTGATGTTCTTTATTTGTTGCCGAGGTGATCTGGGTTGTCATTTTTATCTATTGGGATCAATGATAAATGAATGAAATTGTGAGGCTGGGGATTTTCCCCCTCTGTTTTTCTTTCCAGTTCTATGCATTTTGTTGCCAGAATTGCTTGTTTGTTGAATTCATATCTATATATATACATTGCTGTCAATAGGATATTGAATATTTGATGAAAAGTGGGTGTTTAATTTTTGATTTCTATATATAGAGGCACACTAGATTTGTGATGGGTAAAGTTTTTGTGCTTTGGCTTATCTATTTGCAGGTTATCTGACTGGTAAGAGAGGCTGTAGAGTGTGTTACCATAAGGCGAAAAGCTGCGGCTTCCTTGTGGTTGAACCCTGACGATATGCTGGAAGACCGTTCTTGTTTTGTGTCAAGGGACTACCACAGAGAGCGTAGCTGGGCTTGCATGAGTTTCCGGCTTGATGCGAATGGCAAAAGGCCAGCGGAAGATGATCAAGAGGATGGACGTGTTAGGAAATGCCCGAAACAGTCTGACACTCGTGGCAGAGTGGATACAGCTCTAACCCTAGGGGGCAATTCTTCGGCATCTGAAGCTGACCAGGCTGGTTGTGATTATGAGGCTGATGATGGAATGCAAATGACCTTGGCACAAGGCGGTGGTGATCAGCATTCTGACGGGGTAAATTCTGAGACTGGGGCACAAGGTGGTGATATGGTGGCTGATCAAGCTGGTGATCAGCATTGCGATGGGGTGAATTCTGACACTAGCTGCCTAATTCCTGGGATTGGTCGAGACAACTCCATTAGCTGTCTCATCCGTTGCTCAAGGTCCGCGTATGGCATGGCAGCTTCCGTGAACAGGAGCTTTCGTTCGCTAATTAGGAGTGGCGAGCTCTATAAATTAAGACGCATGAATGGTATTATTGAGCACTGGGTTTATTTTTCCTGCAACATGTTGGAATGGGAAGCGTTTGACCCCAATCTCCGCCGTTGGATGCGTCTCCCAACAATGAATTCTAATGAATGTTTTGTATTTTCTGACAAGGAATCTTTGGCAGTGGGCACAGAGCTCCTTGTGTTTGGAAAGGAGTACATGGCACAAGTCATCTATCGGTACAGTCTTTTGACCAATTCATGGTCGACAGGAATGCAGATGAACGAGCCACGGTGTTTGTTTGGTTCTGCCTGCCAAGGGGAGATTGCTATTATGGCTGGTGGTTGTGACTTGCAAGGTAAGATCCTTAGCTCAGCTGAGCTATACAATTCGGAGACGGGAGAGTGGAAGCTATTGCCAAGCATGAACAAGGCCCGGAAAATGTGTTCTGCAGTATTCATGGACGGGAAGTTTTATGTAATTGGAGGTATCGGAGGGCCTGAAACAAAGCTTTTGACATCTGGAGAGGAGTACAATCTCGAGACTGAAACTTGGACTGAAATTCCTAACATGTGTCCCCCCCGCACAGGTGAAACTAGGGGAAACGCCTTGCCTACTACATCTGAAGCACCTCCATTGATTGCAGTTGTAAATGACCAATTGTATGCTGCTGATTATGCTGAAATGGTAGTGAGGAAGTATGACAAGGATAACAGAGTTTGGTTTACAATTGGGAGATTGCCCGAACGTGCAAATTCCATGAATGGTTGGGGCTTGGCTTTTAGGGCATGTGGTGATAAGCTTATCGTGATCGGGGGACCTAGGGCTTCAGGTCCAGGTTTTATCGAAGTGAACTCGTGGGTGCCTAGTGAAGGACCACCCGAGTGGCATTTACTAGGCCGAAAGCAATCGGGTAGCTTTGTCTATAATTGCGCTGTGATGGGTTGCTAAAAATGTGGTTCTTTGGGTGCTGCCATGGAGGAGTGTCTTTCTAATGGGTAATCTGTCCCAAACCTTTATTTTCTTTTTTATTCAGTGCATTATTTTTTCTTTTCTCTGTGGGAGAATAGGGAGGATTATCAACCTACTCAAGATTTGACCGCATATTTCTTCTAAAGGAGTTGTTGAGTATCAAATTTTTTCTGCTTCGACATTTTCATTCAATTGAATGACCTTCTCCCATTTGGTTAACATGAATCTTCAAAGGAGGCCAGCAAAAAATAGCAAAGGGATAGGAAAATAACTTGAGGGTGGGAGCCATACAATAGTAGAATCTTGATTAGATTTTGTTGAAGCTTCTCCAAGAAATTGTAGAGCTTAGTTCCATTAAGTCCGCTCTTTTC
The DNA here is from genome assembly GCA_003576665.1 of Ipomoea trifida. NCBI lineage: Eukaryota > Viridiplantae > Streptophyta > Magnoliopsida > Solanales > Convolvulaceae > Ipomoea > Ipomoea trifida. Next base: position 2,898,223 of record CP025657.1, read on the forward strand.
TCTTCCCCACCCCGCTTTATTTTTCTTGGCATAGTCAAGAAAACCCAAAAAAAAAAACAAGAAAAAATAATTAAGGTTCTACAATCTTCTTCATCAGGAGCATGTCAATGTACTTGAACACCTTTGATATTGCAATGAATGAGCTACATACTGAAGCTTTGTCTTGAAATTCATTAATGGAAGCTTGTTGCACCTTTTTTCTGAAATGTCGTGTGTATTTTCCTTATATGGTAATATATGTCGGTATCTTATATCATTCATATGCTGATATTATTGCTGTAAATTCGATGATGCATTTTGCTTCTGTGTATTAGTGGCATATTGGCATGATCTATATTCGTAAATCATAAATGGGCATATAGTTTGAAAAAGAAAAGTATCATTTAGTTTGTGATGTAGTGAATGCTACCCTGTATCTTTCCTTTTCCAAGTACTCCATTCTGTTATGCTTTATTTGCCAAGTCCATGAATCAGAAATCAATTCTACAGTGCAACTTATGTTGGCTTAGGGTTTTGCTAGATGGTATTGATTCTATATTTGGTGAATGTATAAATATGATTGTATCACTCACTGTTGTAAAAATCGGTCTAGGCGGCCACCTAGGTGCCCCTAGGCCGAGGGGATTTTAGCCTTAGGTGGACATTAGTTGGCTGAACTTGGGCCTGAGTCGGCCAACTCGACTCTTGTGTGGGCCAGACTTGTGCCCAACTAGGCGCCCAAGTCGGTCAATGTTTTTGTGTGTGCAATGTGCGTGCAATGTGTATACTGCTATGGTTTTCTTATTTTTATTAACTCGCCTGCCTAGGCAGTGCCATGACGTTGGGGCGCCTAACTAGCGCCAATGCCTTCTATAACATTGGTATCACTTCATTCACTCCTTTATTGCCCTTTCACTTGTGCTTGTTTGTCTACATTCTTATTGCCCTTTGATGGTTATATCTCGAAAATGTGTCTTATTATGTGAATAAAAGAGTTGCCCTATACATGACCATAAATGTGTGTGAAATGATCTAACTTTAAATAGTTCACAAATACTACCTTATCTTATCTTACCTTACAATACCTTCTATTCACACATTGTCCCTAGTTTCTATTCCCTTGTGGGGCTGTTTGGTAAAATGGTGAATTTGTCAAATTTTGACAGATTTTTCCCACTGTTAAGCTCTGCAGATTGGAGTCAAAATGCTAAAAATAGTAGGCTTTTGGGTTTTTATGTAAGTTAATAAAGACTATTTTATCTATAAATTTATATTGTACTATGGAAAATTTTTCAAAGATTTGAGATCTATACTCTTCTCATAATAAAGACAATTTTTTTTAAAGTTGTACCTTTTGCTTTGTAAGTTGTACTCTTCTCTCTATGTATGCTGATAGAGTATAAGGTATAACTTTACAAAGCATATTCATTGTAACTTAAGGATTAGCAGTAATTATTCTATCACTAATTTATGTATATCGAATATAATAATTAAAAAATGCTATTAGTTTATATTTGTATTACCATTAATATATATATATATATATATATATATATATATATATATAGTGTAAAAGTAACTTTTTGAACTATATAAATGTAATCTAGTGACCTAAATGTTATTGTTTAATTTTACATGTCTTATTTACTATTTATTAGTTAAATTATTATTTTGTGTGTTTTCATTATTATTTTTTAATTTGAATTTTTTTAATATTTAATAGTATTTTTTTACGTAGTTTCTATATATAAATTTTACATACTATTTCTAACTTTAATATTATAAAAAACTAAATTGTAAATAACTTTTGCCAGATTTAACTTTGACACATAAAATGAGATGGCAGGAGTACTATTTTTATAAATTTTAATTTTAATGATGGGGCGGAGGGAGTACTATTTTATCAACTTTAATGATGCTAAAATACAATGAGAGCTCACAAATTCAACCAGTGAGGACATTAACTCTTTGTACTTTATTAGGTTGAGAAAGTATGTATGGATAGATATTACATTATAACAGAGTCAGTAACACTGAAAAATCGTGATGGGATGATAATATTAGGGAATAGGGAATAACAGTCTAATCTAAAAACATAATAAGTGTGAATGAAGGTTATACCCTTCATTTATGTCCGTTTTTTCCGTTAATTTTTTTTATACGTTATGCTATAAAAGTTGTACTTTACAATATTTTGGACAAACATACCCCTACCGTTATAACTCGCATTAACTTTTCCACTATTGTTACCATGCACATGCATCCACCATATATTTTCTTTATCTTCTTCAATATAATAATAATATACATACACATTATAATTTTCTTATCTTCTTTAATAATAATAATAATAATAATAATAATAATAATAACAACAACAACAACAACAACATTATATATTGGAGTTGTATGTTAGTTATTTCCTAAAATATAAATATAAAATTTATAAAAATATTTTACAATACTATTATTATTTATAATAATTTAAATATATAAATCTAAATAAATTTAAATTTTTAATATAAAATATAAATATTGGGCACCTATTTTTTGCGCATCGCGCATAAGAAAAACTAGTATAAGTTATATAAGTCAAGTTAATAGTGTAATTAAGTCCCTTGTATTATGAGATTATGTACCTAAAGAGCATAAATTATATATCTAATACACAATAATAGTTGAGTAAACAATTTCTATGGAATGAGGACTAAATGTTTACGTACCTTGTACTATGAGATTATGTAAGTAGAGAGCATAAATTGTGTACCTAATATAGAATGATAGTTGAATAGACAATTTGTATGAAAATGAAGACTAATGTTTATATACCTTGAGCTTTGAGTTTATATATCTATAGAGCATAAATTATGCACTTAATACAAAATGATATATGAGTAAATGGATTGTATGGCAATCAGGACTAAGGTTTTAGTACCTCACATTTAATGTTTATGGGATTAACTGATTATATATCATTAGTTTAGATATTTTGAATGTCTTATTTCTTTGTAGAGCACGATTGGATTTATTCATTATATACTCTTAAACCCTATATCAAAAAATTTGGTCTTCATTGGAGGTGTAATATAATTTTTATTTATCTTGAGTTCTTCCTCTATCTGCTTCTCCAAGTAGAGATTGATTTTTGAACACTAAAAGTTAGTTTTCTCCAATTTGGTTGACCCGGAATGAGGTTGATCTTCATATTGTTGGAGTCATGTGTTCTTGATTTTGGCGTGAAAGTCTTAGGGCTCATATATATATATATATATATATATATATATATATATATATATATATATATATATATATATATATATATATATATATATATATATATATATATATATATATATATAATATTCAAAAAAAAAATTCCAACAATCAAATTATTATCTGATGTATATTATAGTATTTAAAAAATATTAATATATTATGTTAATGTACGTAATTAAATTCCTCTCATGATAATATTCAAAAAAAAAAAAATTCTAACAATCAAATTACTATATGATGTATATTATAGTATTAAAAAAAAAATATTACTATATTATGTTAATGTACGTATTTAAATTTTTCTCATGATAATATTCAAAAAAAATATTCCATGCAACAATCAAATTACTATATGATGTTTATAGTATTCCAAAAAAAATATTACTATATTATGTTAATGTACATAATTAAATTCCTCTCATGATAATATACCATGCAATTCAATTAGGGTTCAAAATATTTTAATCTTGCATATTTTTTTTTTATTTTATATTCGTAAACAATCAAGTATATTATACTCACTCTGTCCCATTTTACCTGTCATATTTACTATTCATTGGTCAAACTAACTCTTTCTTCATTGTTTATTTTCTTTAGTAATTTTTAATTATTTTTAAATTTGATTTTTTGTGTTTAATAGTACTTTTAATGTAGTTTCTAAATATATAAATTTTATATACTAATACTAAACTTAATATTATGAATGTCCCATTTTACCTGTCATGTTTACTATTCATTGGTCAAACCAACTCTTTCTTCATTGTTTATTTTTCTTTAGTAATTTTTAATTATTTTTAAATTTGATTTTTTGTGTTTAATAGTCCTTTTAATGTAGTTTCTAAATATATAAATTTTATATAATAATACTAAACTTAATATTATGAAAAATTGAATTAAAAATTAGTTCAGTCAAGCCTCGTTAACCGAATCAGACAAACAAAATGGGACGGAGGTAGTAATATTTTACATTGTGTGACTAGAGGCAAGATTCAAAAGCAAGAATCCAAAATATTCATTGTGTTGCATGCGGGGTAAAATAAGATTGCCACCCAATAGATGTCCTCCCGAAAATATGTACAAGCTCTTTTTGAATCATATGATAAAAGTAAACGGTTTTTAGACAATATTCGATCTTACAACAATATGTTTTCTTTCACATTGATGGGTGACAAGATTTATTATAGCCAAAACAAATGTACTTCTCCGCCAATATTTAAAATTTTACTTCTTAGAATTATTTCTACTTCTTAGAATTACCTAACCTGAAATGCTTGAGATAGGGGTAGCCTACATGAAAAAGTTACCCTAATAAAATTTTTAACTCAATAAAAAAATTGATTTAAAACTAATAAGCTCGACAACCCAATGCAACTGGTCTGAAGTTGAGTAGACTGGTCTAATTGAAATGCCTAGGGGTAGGGCTCTGATGCAGACCACCTCTAAGAGCAATTCCATTTGTAGATTTTAGGGAGTTTTTGTCAAATGTAAAAACTTAGGGATGATTTTTTAACAAATGGAGAGTGGGGGTTTTAGATAGTTTTTTTTTCTCCTGCAAGAGATGAATTTTTGTGGGGTCTATTTGTGAGAAAAATAGGCGCAAGCAATGCTGTGCGCTCAAAACAAAGCTGTTCTTCTTCTTTTTTTTTATTTTATTTTATTTTTATTTTTTTTCTCCTTTTCCCTAGTCCCCAGATTTCACTAAAAAATATTGATTTTTTTCTCATTTTCCCTAGTTCCCTCCCGGTTTTACTAAAAAGTAATAATCACTTTATCACTAATAAATATCGATCTCACAAGAAAGATTTTTTCTCATTTTCCCTAGTTCCCTCCCGATTTTACTAAAAAATATTGATTTTTTTTCTCATTTTCCCTAGTTCCCTGCCGATTTCACTAAAAAATATTGATTTTTTTTCTCCTTTTTCCTAGTTCCCTCCCGGTTTTACTAAAAAATATTGATTTTTTCTCCTTTTCCCTAGTTCCTTCCGGGTTTTACTAAAAAGTAACAATCACTTTATCTTTAATAAATATCGATCTCACAAGAAAGATTTTTTTTCTCCTTTTCCCTAGTTCCCTGCCGATTTTACTAAAAAATATTGATTTTTTCTCCTTTTCCCTAGTTCCCTCCGGGTTTTACTAAAAAGTAATAATCACTTTATCTCTAATAAATATTGATCTCACAAGAAAGATTTTTTTCTCCTTTTCCCTAGTTCCGATCCCTGCCGATTTTACTAAAAAATATTGATTTTTTTCTCCTTTTCCCTAGTTCCCTCCGGGTTTTACTAAAAAGTAACAATCACTTTATCTCTAATAAATATTGATCTCACAAGTAGGGCTGTTAATGAACCGAACATAAACGAACGGAGGTTGTTCGTGTTCGTTTGTTAAGGATTTTAGGGTGTTCGTGTTCGTGTTCGTTTGTTAAGGTTTTTGAAAATCCTGTTCGTGTTCGTTTGTTAAGCGTTCAGTAGTGTTCGTTAACGTTCGCGAACATGTTCACGAACGTGTTCGTTAACGTTAACGAACAGGTTCACGAACGTGTTCGCAAACTTTAACGAACACGTTCACAAACATGTTCATTTACGTTCGTGAACACTTAATAACCAAGCACTTGTACATGTTCATGAACATATTTTTTTTGTTCGTGAACAATAAATAATCTACGTTCATGAACAATTATATATATATATATATATATATATATATATATATATATATATATATATATATATATATATATATTTGTAAACACGTTTGTGAATATTATTAAACGAACACTAAACGAGCTTGTTCGCGAACACTAATAAACGAACACAAACGAGCTTGTTCACGAACACTACTAAACGAACACAAACGAGCTTGTTCTCGAACACTTAGCAAACGAGCTTACCACTGTTCAGACTCTGTTTCTTTATTAACCGAGCTCTAAATTTTGTTTGTTAATGTTTGTTTACCTTAATAAACGAACATAAACGAACGCTTACCGAACTCGAACACGAGTAGTTTGTCGAAAGCTCTGTTCGCTAACAACCCTACCCACAAGAAAGATTTTTTTCTCCTTTTCCCTAGTTACCTCCCGATTTTACTAAAAAATATTGATTTTTTCTCCATTTCCCTAGTTCCCTCGTGGTTTTACTAAAAAGTAACAATCACTTGATCAGCAGTAATTCTGATACTGGGGCACAAGGTGGAGATATGGTGGCTGATCAGCATTGCGATAGGGTAAATTCTGACAGTAGCTGTCTAATTCCTGGGATTGGTCGAGACAACTCCATTAGCTGTCTCATCCATTGCTCAAGGTCCGCTTATGGCATGTTAGCTTCCGTGAACTGGAGCTTTCGTTCGTTAATTAGGAGCGGAGAGCTCTACAAATTAAGACCTATGAAGGGTATAATTGAGCACTGGGTTTATTTTTCCTGCAATATGTTGGAATGGGAAGCGTTCGACCCCAATCTCCGCCGTTGGATGCGTCTCCCAACAATGAATTCTAATGAATGTTTTGTATTCTCTGACAAGGAGTCTTTGGCAGTGGGCATAGAACTCCTTGTGTTTGGAAAGGAGTACATGGCTCAACTCATCTATCGGTACAGTCTTTTGACCAATTCATGGTCGACCGGAATGCAGATGAACGAGCCACGGTGTTTGTTTGGCTCTGCCTGCCAAGGGGAGATTGCTATTATGGCTGGTGGTTGTGACTTGCAAGGAAAGATCCTTAGCTCAGCTGAGCTTTACAATTCGGAGACGGGATAGTGGAAGCTATTGCCAAGCATGAACAAGGCCCGGAAAATGTGTTCTGCAGTATTCATGGACGGGAAGTTTTATGTAATTGGAGGTATCGGAGGGCCTGAAACGAAGCTTTTGACATCTGGAGAGAAATACAATCTCGAGACGGAGACTTGGACTGAAATACCCAACATGTGTCTCCCCGGCACAGGTGATGTAACGTTTTCCTTTTGTTATTATTATTGAGATTATTATCAATAATAATAAATTAAGTATTTGATGTGATGCAAACTATTTAAGCTGACTAAGTACTAGTTTTTGGTCAGCATTAGGTAGTTAGTTACTTACATTGATGGGATGTAGGACTATAGATAGACTCCTAGTCCTCTCACTGTTTAGTTCAGGCAATACACCATTTAAATTACTGAGTCAAGTGAGAGAAACAATTCTGGTTTTACGGTGACTCCACAAGCAGCCTTCTCAACGTGTATCGGTCACAACAACCAAAGTATTATAAACTATGACGGGAGGTTAATAGATCTGTTCTTTAATTACCACATATTAACTGTTCAATGTGGTCTACATGCTTACAGTTGAAACTAGGGGAAACGCCTTGCCTACTACATCTGAAGCGCCTCCGTAGATTGCAGTTGTAAATGACCAATTGTATGCTGCCGATTATGCTGAAATGGTGGTAAGGAAGTATGACAAGGATAACAGAGTTTGGTTTACGATAGGGAGATTGCCCGAACGTGCAAATTCCATGAATGGTTGGGGCTTGGCTTTTAGGGCATGTGGTGATAAGCTCATCGTGATTGGGGGACCTAGGGCTTCAAGTCCAGGGTTTATCGAAGTGAACTCGTGGGTGCCTAGTGAAGGGCCACCCGAGTGGCATTTACTAGGCCGAAAGCAATCTGGTAGCTTTGTCTATAATTGCGCCGTGATGGGTTGCTAAAAACGTGGTTCTTTGGGAACTAGGTTTTCTGAAGATAAATCAGAAAAAAGTTTTTGGTTGTATAGCCTATGCTTTGGTAAAATCATCTCGTCATAAACTTGAAGATAAATCAGAAAAATGTATTTTTCTTGGTTATAGTTTGCAATCCAAAGCTTATAGGTTGTATAATCCAATAAGTGGCAAGATCATTATAAGTCGAGATGTGTTATTTAATGAGTCTGCTAGTTGGTCTTGGAGTTCTGACAAAACAGGAAAAATGGTTCCTTTTATTGATGTTAGAGAAGTCTCTACTGTAGTTCCAGGTGGAACAACCCCCTTGCCACATGAAGATAGTAGCAACTCACCAGACAACAAATTTACTCCGCCAACAAGCCCACAACCCAGCACCACCACCACTTTTTCACCAGAAAGTACACCCGAATCCCGACAGAGGCTCCGTTCACTAAGAGATATTTATGAAACAACAAATTTTGCTCTCTTAGTGTCAGATCCTATTTTCTATGATGATGCTGCTCGAGAACAAATATGGCGGGATGCAATGATAGAAGAAATGAATTGCATACAGAAGAAGTACACATGGAAGTTAGTTGATCTTCCGGAAGGAAAAAAAGCAATTGGGTTGAAATGGGTGTTCCGTAACTCAGGCCCAAGTTTAGCCAACTAATGTCCACCTAAGACTAAAATTCCCTCGGCCTAGGGGCGCCTAAACAGATTCTTACAACAGTGAGTGATACAATCATAGTTATGCATTCACCAAATATAGAATCAATACCATCTAGCAAAAACCTAAGCCAACATAAGTTGCACTGTAGAATTGGTTTCTGATTCATGGACTTGGCTAATAAAGCATAACAGAATGGAATACTTGGAAAAGGAAATATACAGGGTAGCATTCACTACATCACAAACAAAATTATACTTTTCTTTTTCAAACTATATCCCCATTTATGATTTACGAATATAGATCATGCGAGTATGCCACTAATACACACAAGCAAAATGCATCATCGAATTTACACAAAAAGAATTTTGCATATCATTTCCATAATATCAACCCAAAGAACCACGTTTTTAGCAACCCATCACAGCGCAATTATAGACAAAGCTACCCGATTGCCTTCGGCCTAGTAAATGCCACTCGGGTGGTCCGTCATTAGGCACCCACGAGCTCACTTCGACAAACCCTGGACCTGAAGCCCTAGGTCCCCCGATCACGATGAGCTTATCACCACATGCCCTAAAACCCAAGCCCCAACCATTCATGGAATTTACACATTCGGGCAATCTCCCAATCGTAAACCAAACTCTGTTATCCTTGTCATACTTCTTTACCACCATTTCAGCATAATCAGCAGCATACAATTGGTCATTTACAACTGCAATCAACGGAGGTGCTTCAGATGTAGTAGGCAAGGCATTACCCCTAGTTTCACCTGTAAGCATGCATACCACATTGAACAGTGAATATGTGGTAATTAAAAAACAGATCTACTAAGCTCCGGCCATAGTTTATAATATTTTGGTTGTTGTGACCGATGCACGTTGAGAATAGGCTTCCAGGACTGCTTGTGGAGTCATCTTAAACCAGAATTGTTTCTCTCACTTGGCTCAGTAATTTAGATGGTGTATTGCGTGAACTGAGCAGTGAGAAGACTAGGGAGTCTCTCTATAGTCCTACATCCCATTAATGTAAGTAACGGACTACCTAATGCTGACCAAATACTAGTACTTAGTCAGCCTAAATAGTTTGCACCACATAAAATAATTAATTTATTATTATTGATAATAATACCAATAATAATAACAAAAGGAAAACGTTACATCACCTGTGCAGCGGGGACACATGTTGGGTATTTCAGTCCAAGTTTCCGTCTCGAGATTGTATTCCTCTCCTGATGTCAAAAGCTTCGTTTCAGGCCCTCCGATACCTCCAATTACATAAAACTTCCCGTCCATGAATACTCCAGAACACATTTTCCGGGCCTTGTTTAAGCTTGGCAAAAGCTTCCACTCTCCCGTCTCCGAATTGTAAAGCTCAGCTGAGCTAAGGATCTTTCCTTGCAAATCACAACCACCGGCCATAATAGCAATCTCCCCTTGGCAGGCAGAACCAAACAAACACCGTGGCTCGTTCATCTGCATTCCTGTCGACCATGAATTGGTCAAAAGGCTGTACCGATAGATGAGTTGAGCCATGTAATCCTTTCCAAACACAAGGACTTCTGTGCCCACTGCCAAAGACTCCTTGTCAGAAAATACAAAGCATTCATTGGAATTCATTGTTGGGAGACGCATCCAACGGCGGAGATTGGGGTCGAACGCTTCCCATTCCAACATGTTGCAGGATAAATAAACCCAGTGCTCAATTATGCCATTCATGCGCCTTAATTTATAGAGCTCGCCGCTCCTAATTAACGAACTAAAGCTCCTGTTCACGGAAGCTGCCATGCCATAAGCGGACCTTGAGCAACGGATGAGACAGCTAATGGAGTTGTCTCGACCAATCCCGGGAATTACACAGCTAGTGTCAGAATTTACCCCATCGCAATGCTGATCAGCCACCATATCGCCACCTTGTGCCCCAGTATCAGAATTTCCACCCTCAGAATGCTGATCAAGTGATTGTTACTTTTTAGTAAAACCCCGAGGGAACTAGGGAAAAGGAGAAAAAATCAATATTTTTTAGTAAAGTCAGTAGGGAACTAGGGAAAAAGAGAAAAAAATCTTTCTTGTGAGATCGATATTTATTAGAGATAAAGTGATTATTACTTTTTAGTAAAACCGGGAGGGAACTAGGGAAAAGGAGAAAAAATAATATTTTTTTAGTAAAATCCACAGGGAATTAGGGAAAAGGAGAAAAAAATAAAAAAAAAAAGCTTCTTTTTGAGCGCACAACATTGCTTGCACCTATTTTTCTCACAAATAGGCCCCACAAAAATTCATCTCTTGCAGGAGAAAAAAACTATCTAAAACCCCCACTCTCCATTTGTTGAAATATCATCCCTAAGTTTTTAAATTTTACAAAAACTCCCTAAAATCTACAAATGGAATTGCTCTTAGAGGTGGCGGTTGCATCAGAGCCATACCCCTAGGCATTTCAATTAGACCAGTCTACTCAATTTCAGACCAGTTGCATTGGATTGTCGAGTTTATTAGTTTTAAATCAATTGTTTTTTATTGAGCTAAAAATTTTATTAGGGTAACTTTTTTAGGTAGACTATGTGAGGAAATGAATTGTATATTATTGAAGTAAAGCTACCAGGTATATATAGTATACAAAGGAGAGTTAATAGCTAGGGAGTTGTAACAACTAGTCTAAAATACCTATTCTAAAGGAGTTTAATTAAAACAAATACAACATCAACCACATATATCCTTAACAGACTACCCCTATCTCAAGCATTTGAGGTTAGCTAATTCTAAGAAGTAGAAATAATTCTAAGAAGTAAAAATTTAAATATTGGCGGGGAAGTGCCTTTGTTTTGGCTATAATCAATCATGCAACCTATCGATGTGAAAGAAAACATGTATATTGTTATAAGATCGAATATTGTCTAAAAACTATTTACTTTTATAAGATGATTCAAAAAGAATCCTCAATTACTGAATTCAATTGATATACAAATTTCAAGGGAATTCCGAAATATAAATTCATTTTGTTTAAATGGAAATAAAATATTGAAGGTACTACGATTTAATTTTGTTAAATATTGTAATATTATGTTGACTGATTTCAAATTTTTAAACAAATAAATTATTAAATATATAAATACATATATAACAAACAAGCGCACAACCGTATAACTGAATAGCATTTAATTAGGCACATTTACATAATATAGTAATATAGTAATTTATTTAATACTATAATATACACCATATAGTAATTTGATTGTGGGAATTTTTATTGAATATATTATCATGAGTGGAATTTAATTACCTACATTAACATAATATAGTAATATTTTTTTGGAATACTATAATATACATCTTATACTAATTTGATTTTTGGAATTTTTTTTGAATATTGTCATGAGAGGAATTTAATTACATATATTAGCATAATATAGTAATTTTTTTTGGAATACTATAATATACATCATATACTAATTTGATTTTTGGAATTTGTTTGGATATTAACTTGAGAGGAATACTATTACGTACATTAACATAAAGTGATTGTTACTTTTTAATAAAACCCGTAGGGAACTATAGAAAAGGAAAAAAAATCAATATTTTTTTAGTAAAATCGGCAGGAAACTAGGGAAAATGAGAAAACAATATTTCTTGCGAGATCGATATTTATTACTTATTAGACAGCTAGTGTCAGAATTTACCTCATCGTAGTGCTGATCAGCCATCATATCGCCACCTTGTGCCCCAGTCTCTGAATTTCCACCCTCAGATTGCTGATCAAGCGATATGATTGTTACTTTTTAGTAAAACCACGAGGGATCTAGAGAAAACGAGAAAAAATCAATATGGGTTTAATCATTCTTTGAATATTTTGTTAATATTTGAACATAAATAAGGAATGATAAGGAATGACATTATTTACAGCTTGCCGTATTCCTCAATTACTGATGAAATGTGATATGCAAATTTCAAGGGAATTCCGAAATATAAATTCATTTTGTTTAAATGGAAATAAAATATTGAAGGTACTACGATTTAATTTTGTTAAATATTATAATATTATGTTGATTTATTTCAAATTTTTAAACAAATAAATTATTAAATATATAAATACATATATAACAAACAAACGCACAACCGTATAATTGAATAGCATTGAATTACGCGCATTAACATAATATAGTAATTTTTTTAATACTATAATATACACCATATAGTAATTTGATTGTGGGAATTTTTATTGAATATATTATCATGAGTGGAATTTAATTACCTACATTAACATAATATAGTAATATTTTTTTGGAATACTATAATATACATCTTATACTAATTTGATTTTTGGAATTTTTTTTGAATATTATCATGAGAGGAATTTAATTACATATATTAGCATAATATAGTAATTTTTTTTGGAATACTATAATATACATCATATACTAATTTGATTTTTGGAATTTGTTTGAATATTAACTTGAGAGGAATTCTATTACGTACATTAACATAAAGTGATTGTTACTTTTTAATAAAACCCGTAGGGAACTATAGAAAAGGAAAAAAAATCAATATTTTTTTAGTAAAATCGGCAGGAAACTAGGGAAAACGAGAAAACAATATTTCTTGCGAGGTCGATATTTATTAGACAGCTAGTGTCAGAATTTACCTCATCGTAGTGCTGATCAGCCATTATATCGCCACCTTGTGCCCCAGTCTCTGAATTTCCACCCTCAGATTGCTGATCAAGCGATATGATTGTTACTTTTTAGTAAAACCACGAGGGATCTAGAGAAAACGAGAAAAAATCAATATGGGTTTAATCATTCTTTGAATATTTTGTTAATATTTGAACATAAATAAGGAATGATAAGGAATGACATTATTTACAGCTTGCCGTATTCCTCAATTACTGATGAAATTTGATATGCAAATTTCAAGGGAATTCCGAAATATAAATTCATTTTGTTTAAATGGAAATAAAATATTGAAGGTACTACGATTTAATTTTGTTAAATATTGTAATATTATGTTGACTGATTTCAAATTTTTAAACAAATAAATTATTAAATATATAAATACATACATAACAAACAAACGCACAACCGTATAATTGAATAGCATTGAATTACGCGCATTAACATAATATAGTAATTTTTTTAATACTATAATATACACCATATAGTAATTTGATTGTGGGAATTTTTATTGAATATATTATCATGAGTGGAATTTAATTACCTACATTAACATAATATAGTAATATTTTTTTGGAATACTATAATATACATCTTATACTAATTTGATTTTTGGAATTTTTTTTGAATATTATCATGAGAGGAATTTAATTACATATATTAGCATAATATAGTAATTTTTTTTGGAATACTATAATATACATCATATACTAATTTGATTTTTGGAATTTGTTTGGATATTAACTTGAGAGGAATTCTATTACGTACATTAACATAATATAGTAATATTTTTTTGGAATACTATAATATACATCATATAGTAATTTGATTGTTGGAATTTTTATTGAATATTATCATGAGTGGAATTTAATTACATACATTAACATAATATAGTAATATTTTTTTTGGAATACTATAATATACATCATATACTAATTTGATTTTTCGATTTTTTTTGAATATTATCATGAGAGGAATTTAATTACATAAATTAACATAATATAGTAATATTTTTTTGGAATACTATAATATACATCATATACTAATTTGATTTTTGGAATTTTTTGTATATTATCATGAGATGAATTCTATTACGTACATTAACATGAAGTGATTGTTACTTTTTAATAAAACCCGGAGGGACTAGAGAAAAGGAGAAAAAAAATCAATATTTTTTTTATTAAAATCGGCAGAGAACTAGGGAAAAGGAGAAAAAAATATTTCTTGTGAGATCGATATTTATTAGACAGCTAGTGTCAGAATTTACCTCATCGCAGTGCTGATCAGCCATCATATCGCCACATTGTGCCCTAGTCTCTGAATTTCCACCCTCATATTGCTGATCAGGTGATTGTTACTTTTTAGTAAAACCCCGAGGGAACTAGGGAAAAGGAGAAAAAATCAATATGAGTTTAATCATTCTTTGAATATTTTGTTAATATTTGAAAATAAATAAGGAATGATAAGGAAGGACATTATTTACATCTTGCCGTATTCCTCAATTACTGAATTCAATTGATATGCAAATTTCAAGAGAATTCTGAAATATAAATTCATTTTGTTTAAATGGAAATAAAATATCGAAGGTACTATGATTTAATTTTGTTAAATATTGTAATATTATGTTGACTGATTTCAAATTTTTAAACAAATAAATTATTAAATATATAAATACATATATAACAAACAAACGCACAACCGTATAATTGAATAGCATTTAATTACGCGTATTAACATAATATAGTAATTTATTTAATACTATAATATACATTATATAGTAATTTGATTGTTGGAATTTTTTTTGAATATTATCATGAGTGGAATTTAATTACATACATTAACATAATATAGTAATATTTTTTTGGAATACTATAATATACATTATATACTAACTTGATTTTTGGATTTTTTTTTTAATATTATCATGAGAGAAATTTAATTACTTACATTAACATAATATAGTAATATTTTTTAGGAATACTATAATATACATCATATACTAATTTGTTTTTTGGAATTTGTTTGGATATTATCATGAGAGGAGTTCTATTACGTACATTAACATAAAGTGATTGTTACTTTTTAATAAAACCCGGAGGGACTAGAGAAAAGGAGAAAAAAAATCAATATTTTTTTTAGTAAAATCGGCAGGGAACTAGGGAAAAGGAGAAAAAAAATATTTCTTGTGAGATTGATATTTAATAGACTGCTAGTGTTAGAATTTACCTCATCGTAGTGCTGATCAGCCATCATATCGCCACCTTGTGCCCCAGTCTCTGAATTTCCACCCTCATATTGCTGATCAAGTGATTGTTACTTTTTAGTAAAACCCCGAGGGAACTAGGGAAAAGGAGAAAAAATCAATATGGGTTTAATCATTCTTTGAATATTTTGTTAATATTTGAAAATAAATAAGGAATGATAAGGAAGGACATTATTTACATCTTGCCGTATTCCTCAATTACTGAATTCAATTGATATGCAAATTTCAAGAGAATTCTGAAATATAAATTCATTTTGTTTAAATGGAAATAAAATATCGAAGGTACTACGATTTAATTTTGTTAAATATTGTAATATTATGTTGACTGATTTCAAATTTTTAAACAAATAAATTATTAAATATATAAATACATATATAACAAACAAACGCACAACCGTATAATTGAATAGCATTTAATTACGCGTATTAACATAATATAGTAATTTATTTAATACTATAATATACATTATATAGTAATTTGATTGTTGGAATTTTTTTTGAATATTATCATGAGTGGAATTTAATTACATACATTAACATAATATAGTAATATTTTTTTGGAATACTATAATATACATTATATACTAACTTGATTTTTGGATTTTTTTTTTTTAATATTATCATGAGAGGAATTTAATTACTTACATTAACATAATATAGTAATATTTTTTAGGAATACTATAATATACATCATATACTAATTTGTTTTTTGGAATTTGTTTGGATATTATCATGAGAGGAGTTCTATTACGTACATTAACATAAAGTGATTGTTACTTTTTAATAAAACCCGGAGGCACTAGAGAAAAGGAGAAAAAAAAATCAATATTTTTTTTAGTAAAATCGGCAGGGAACTAGGGAAAAGGAGAAAAAAACTATTTCTTGTGAGATTGATATTTAATAGACTGCTAGTGTCAGAATTTACCTCATCGTAGTGCTGATCAGCCATCATATCGCCACCTTGTGCCCCAGTCTCTGAATTCCACCCTCAGATTGCTGATCAATCGATTGTTACTTTTTAGTAAAACCTCGAGGGAACTAGGGAAAAGGAGAAAAAATCAATATGGGTTTAATCATTCTTTGAATATTTTGTTAATATTTGAACATAAATACGGAATGATAAGGAATGACATTATATACAGCTTGCCGTATTCCTCAATTATTGAATTCATTTGATATGCAAATTTCAAGGGAATTCCGAAATAAAAATTCATTTTGTTTAAATTGAAATAAAATATTGAAGGTACTACGATTTAATTTTGTTAAATATTGTAATATTATGTTGACTGATTTCAAATTTTTAAACAAATAAATTATTAAATATATAAATACAGACATAACAAACAAACGCACAACCGTATAATTGAATAGCATTGAATTACGCGCATTAACATAATATAGTAATTCTTTTAATACTATAATATACACCATATAGTAATTTGATTGTGGGAATTTTTATTGAATATTATCATGAGAGGAATTTAATTACCTACATTAACATAATATAGTAATATTTTTTTTGAATACTATAATATACATCTTATACTAATTTGATTTTTGGATTTTTTTTTGAATATTATCATGAGAGGAATTTAATTACATATATTAACATAATATAGTAATTTTTTTTTGGAATACTATAATATACATCATATACTAATTTGATTTTTGGAATTTGTTTGGATATTATCTTGAGAGGAATTCTATTACGTACATTAACATAAAGTGATTGTTACTTTTTAATAAAACCCGTAGGGAACTAGAGAAAAGGAAAAAAAAATCAATAATTTTTTAGTAAAATCGGCAGGAAACTAGGGTGAACGAGAAAAAAATATTTCTTGTGAGATCGATATTTATTAGACAGCTAGTGTCAGAATTTACCTCATCGTAGTGCTGATCAGCCATCATATCGCCACCTTGTGCCCCAGTCACTGAATTTCCACCCTCAGATTGCTGATCAAGTGATTGTTACTTTTTAGTAAAACCCCGAGGGAACTAGGGAAAAGGAGAAAAAATCAATATGGGTTTAATCATTCTTTGAATATTTTGTTAATATTTGAACATAAATAAGGAATGATAAGAAATGGCATTATTTACAGCTTGCCGTATTCTCAATTACTGAATTCAATTGATATGCAAATTTCAAGGGAATTCCGAAATATAAATTCATTTTGTTTAAATGGAAATAAAATATTGAAGGTACTACGATTTAAGTTTGTTAAATATTGTAATATTATGTTGACTTGATTTCAAATTTTTAAACAAATAAATTATTAAATATATAAATACATATATAACAAACAAACGCACAACCATATAATTGAATAGCATTTAATTACGCGTATTAACATAATATAGTAATTTATTTAATACTATAATATACATTATATAGTAATTTGATTGTTGGAATTTTTATTGAATATTATCATGAGAGGAATTTAATTACATACATTAACATAATATAGTAATATTTTTTTTGGAATACTATAATATACATCTTATACTAATTTGATTTTTAGAATATTGTTTGAATATTATCATGAGAGGAATTTAATTACTTACATTAACATAATATAGTAATATTTTTTTAGGAAAACTATAATATACATCATATACTAATTTGATTTTTGGAATTTGTTTGGATATTATCATTAGAGGAGTTCTATTACGTACATTAACATAAAGTGATTGTTACTTTTTAATAAAACTCGTAGGGAACTAGAGAAAAGGAAAAAAAATTAATATTTTTTTAGTAAAATCGGCAGGAAACTAGGGAAAACGAGAAAAAAATATTTCTTGCGAGATCGATATTTATGAGACAGCTAGTGTCAGAATTTACCTCATCGTAGTGCTGATCAGCCATCATATCGCCACCTTGTGCCCCAGTCTCTGAATTTCCACACTCAGATTGCTGATCAAGTGATTGTTACTTTTTAGTAAAACCCCGAGAGAACTAGGGAAAAGGAGAAAAAATCAATATGGGTTTAATCATTCTTTGAATATTTTGTTAACATTTGAACATAAATAAGGAATGATAAGGAATGGCATTATTTACAGCTTGCCGTATTCTAAATTACAGAATTCAATTAATATGCAAATTTCAAGGGAATTCCGAAATATAAATTCATTTTGTTTAAATGGAAATAAAATATTGAAGGTACTACGATTTAATTTTGTTAAATATTGTAATATTATGTTGACTTGATTTCAAATTTTTAAACAAATAAATTATTAAATATATAAATACATATATAACAAACAAACGCACAACCATATAATTGAATAGCATTTAATTACGCGTATTAATATAATATAGTAATTTATTTAATACTATAATATACATTATATAGTAATTTGATTGTTGGAATTTTTATTTAATATTATCATGAGAGGAATTTAATTACTTACATTAACATAATATAGTAATTTTTTTTTGGAATACTATAATATACATCATATACTAATTTGATTTTTGGAATTTGTTAGGATATTATCATGAGAGGAATTCAATTACGTACATTAACATAAAGTTATTGTTACTTTTTAATAAAACCCGGAGGGACTATAGAAAAGGAGAAAAAAAATCAATATTTTTTTTAGTAAAATCGGCAGGGAACTAGGAAAAAGGAGAAAAAAATATTTCTTGTGAGATCGATATTTATTAGACAGCTAGTGTCAGAATTTACCTCATCGCAGTGCTGATCAGCCATCATATCGCCACCTTGTGCCCCAGTCTCTGAATTTCCACCCTCAGATTGCTGATCAAGTGATTGTTACTTTTTAGTAAAACTCCGAGGGAACTAGGGAAAAGGAGAAAAAATCAATATGGGTTTAATCATTCTTTGAATATTTTGTTAATATTTGAACATAAATAAGGAATGATAAGGAAGGACACTATTTACAGCTTGACGTATTCCTCAATTACTGAATTCAATTGATATGCAATTTTCAAGGAAATTCCGAAATATAATTTCATTTTGTTTAAATGGAAATAAAATATTGAAGGTACTACGATTTAATATTTTTGTTAAATATTGTAATATTATGTTAACTTGATTTCAAATTTTTAAACAAATAAATTATTAAATATATAAATACATATATAACAAACAAACGCACAACCGTATAATTGAATAGCATTTAATTACGCACATTAACATAATATAGTAATTTATTTAATACTATAATATACATCATATAGTAATTTGATTATTGGAATTTTTATTGAATATTATCATGAGTGGAATTTAATTACATACATTAACATAATATAGTAATATTTTTTTGGAATACTATAATATACATCATATACTAATTTGATTTTTGGAATTTTTTATGAATATTATCATGAGAGGAATTTAATTACATACATTAACATAATATAGTAATCTTTTTTTGGAATACTATAATATACATCATATACTAATTTTATTTTTGGAATTTTTTGTATATTATCATGAGAGGAATTCTATTACGTACATTAACATGAAGTGATTGTTACTTTTTAATAAAACCCGGAGGGACTAGAGAAAAGGAGAAAAAAATCAATATTTTTTTAGTAAAATCGGCAGGGAACTAGGGAAAACGAGAAAAAAATATTTCTTGTGAGATCGATATTTATTAGACAGCTAGTGTCAGAATTTACCTCATCGTAGTGCTGATCAGCCATCATATCGCCACCTTGTGCCCCAGTCTCTGAATTTCCACCCTCAGATTGCTGATCAAGTGATTGTTGAATAGCATATATAACAAACAAAAAGTCTAAATTGAATATCGGTATATTTTTAAAAACTCTTTAAAAGTATGAATCAAATACCGATAGACTTTTAAAAAGTTTTCAAAAGTGATTGAATACGACCAAACTTTTAAAATTGTTAAAAATTCTTTAAAAGTTTATAAAAATCTTGATTGGATACACCCTAAAAACACACATTTGAAATTTGAAAACTCAAAGTAAAGAGTAACCAAGATTTTCATTGGGGAGTAATAGATTGTAGTGTAATATATATAAACATTCTTGGCTTTGAGAGGGGGATTTTGTGTGTATCGGGTCAGCTTATTATTTTTTTTTGCTGGTCCATAATTGCACACTTCTTGGACCCATAAGGTTTAAATGGTACAGCCTATTTTAAAGGAAAATTTCGGATATTCTGGCCCAATTATCTAATATTTTAATTAATTACTATCTCAATTTATCAGTTTTATTTTACTATTCATTACGCAAATGATTTTTTTTTTTTTTGAAAAGCAAATGAAATTTTTATTATTCATTTATTTTCAGTAATAGTTTCTTATATTTTTTAAATTTAACATTTTTGTATTTAATAGCACTTCTAATATAATCTATAAATATATAAATTTTATATATTAATACTAAAAAACAATATTATCAAAAATTTTAACCAGAGAATGAACAAAATGCCATCAAAAGAGTACAAATTTTAAAAAAAAAAAAAAAAAAAGTAATACTGATATACATATCAAAACGCAAAGTGGCAAGTGAGCTCTCTTTGTGGGGAGGAGTTCCGGGAAAACCCGGGTTCAATTCCCACAAGTGACAATTCCCCTCGGGCCAGCTCCTGTGCCTCTCGGAGCGAGAGATATAATAATAATAATAATTATTATTATTATTATTAACATTTAGCTTTAAGTTTATTTACCTACAGTTCACATATTATGAATTTAAAATAAAATTAGAATTACTACATTTATAATTATTTATAATTAAGCAATTATGTACATATCATTAACAAATTATGTACCTACAATTAACAGATTATGTGGCTACTAAAAAGGTGACCAAACTAAAGGAAAACAAAGAAAGAAAAAACCTATTCACTAATTTAGACAAAATAACATCGCGTTAAATCATAATCTACAATGCAAAATAAATTCTAGTCCATGATATAATTTGTGCAATTGAGAGCTAAGTAGGAAATGGAACAATCATTATTGTGTGGACTATACTATCAAATATAGACATTCAAAATAAAAATAATTTACTTTTAGTATATTGAAAATGTAGATTGTATTCAAGAGATATGCATTATTTGTGTACTGAATGTACATTATATTGTACATTATATTGTATAATGTATATTCAGTACACAAATAATGTATATTTAATATATTAAAAATGTATTTTTTGTTATGATCCACGCAATAATTTGCTAAAATGGAATGCTCAACCCACGAAGTTGACGCAATCAATCAAACTAGCCATTAAAATAAACCAAATATAACTAAAAAGATAGTATTCCTCCAATATCCCATTTGAATAATCATTATGGTACAATGAATTAATGGACCAATACAATGCCATAAAGAAACTACTACGTCTTCCACTAAAAGTTAAAATAAAATAAACTCTAACAACAAAGGGACATGGAGACCTAGGACAACAAACTCCACATCATCTACTAAAAAAAAAGATACGATAATCCTTAGATCCTTTCGTTTGCCACTTAACCATATATTGTAGCGTGCTCTTAGTGCCCGACATAATTACTATTCAAACCATTGAGACTTTCTCCATTCAGAATAATTGTTATATTTACTTTTAAGAATAGTAGGAAAAAATACCTTTTTTAAAAAAATTATTCTTGCCTCTATATATATCAAGGTTGCAAAAATCGGGGGGGGG